>JABANP010000826.1:0-15921 GCA_013115135.1 Perkinsus olseni | reverse complement strand
CGAGATCACCGTCGGTCTCAGGAATCTCACTCTCGAGGACCGGGGACGCCGCCAGCGGGCCCTCAACCTCTACCGAGTCGACAGCAGCGTGAGGAGTCTCGGATCCTTCCTCCCTGAGGATCTCCCCATTGCCTCCATCAGCGCAAGTTTCCGGAAGGGGAGTGCCCGCCTCAACGATACCTTCTGTCGCTATGGCGGTCACTGATGAGTCGGCTTTCCTGCCTGCAGTGACCTCTGTCGATTCATTGGTATCGTCGAGTACTACACGACTGTCCACATCAGGGTCAACTGATGCTGAGGCATCAGCTGGTCCTTGCTCGTGGCCAGTTGCAGGGGATGCCGCGGGGGCCTCCCCGACATCTCTGGCGGAGATATCCACCTCCGGGCTTTCGCCTGCGTTGTGAGGCTCGGTGCCTTCCTCCTCTCTGCCGCCGTCTTCGGTGCACTCAACTTGGGCCTCGGTGGCAACCCCAGCAGTTCGTTCGGGTACTTCCTCAGTGTTGGCAGCAGTGGCGACAACGGCCTCTTGTGGTGGTGTACCCTCTTCCCCGTCCCCATCGATACTCTCTACACCTGTCACGAGTGACTCGAGTCCGCCGTCAGGGCCTGGAGATGACGCCACAGAATGAGCCGGCTCACCCATGCCCGCTGCAGCGGCCACGGCATCACCCGCTGCCGCAACGCTCGAATAAGCATTGACTATCTCGGTCCTCTCTTCCGTCTCGAGAGGGGCGGAGATGCTCCCTTGCTGTGGTTCAAGGACAGTGCTAGTATCGGGCGCCGCAAAGGCGGACGCAGTCGTAGCCCTGGCAGCTTCCGCGGCAGGAGGGGGACTCTCCTCTTCCCAGGTCTCGTTATCCGACTCGAAATCCTCGTCGTAATCTTTCTCTTCAGCAGCAGCAGCAGCAGCAGCAGCAGTATTATGGCCGCTATGCTGGGTCTCACCCGCAATACCGTTGTCAGTTACAAGTGGCAGCTTCGGTACACCGGTAAACTCATCGATCGAACTGGCCTCTTTAGTCACCTCAACCGGTCCAGGGACTGCTTCTTCAGCTTGGACGATTCCACCAGTCGCAACGAGCTCTGTTCCCTTCATGGCTGAGGCCTCGGGGCGAGTTTCCTCTACACGCGACTTATCAGTGTTCACCGTGGTATCCGTAAGATCCTTCTTCTGACCCAGGGAGGCCGGTGCAGCCCTAGCATCCGTCTCCTTCCCGCTGTGCCTCGACGGTCTACCACGCCCGCCCTGCAGGGGCATCTCAGAGCCGGGATGCGTTCGTCGGCCCCCCGATGGTCGCCGTCCTTGCATCGTCTTCGACCGGGCATTGCGAACCTGGTGAGGGGCGGACCCCGGGTGTTGTACAGGGCCTATCCTCGGCCCCATCATCTCTCCGCTCCTGTCCGTACGCTTCACTTGATATGCCGGCTTGGGTAGCCTACGACTGGGGGGAGGCCTCGGGTGGTATCGTGTCGATCGTCGTCATGCCCTTGCGCTGCCTCTGGTAGTGATCCGCTGTGGCCTTCTCAGCTCTCATTGATGCCGGCCTTCTTCCGAAGAGTCTGCTGAATGACATCGCTCCGCCAGCGCGGCGTCGTCTTCTCGTCCGATCAAAACGGCGACAGTAGAGGCTCATGGGACGCTTCCTGAGCTCCACCAACAGCCCCTCGAGGTCCATACGGTCACAAGCCTTGCCGTTAATACAGTGGAGCACGTCCCCTCTGGCGACACCACACTGAGCACCATATTTCCCTTCCTGCGCTACGGTGACCAAAAAGGGAGGCCTGTCTGTGATCTCGAGGCCTAGGGCGAACGGGACAGGGGTCTCCGCGGCCAGGCTGACTTCCACTGTATGATGCCGCGGCGTGAGGAACTCATTCTCAATGAGCAACGTGTTGCGAGGGCCGGGGCTCATCATCCTTCGGGCGACTCGCCTGATCCTCTCCAGAATCTTGGCCACATTCGGCCACCTGTCCGACTGTAGCTTGGAGAACACAACTTGCTGGTGCTGTCCATGCACCACTGTGACCTCCAATGCTCCAATACGCGGGTCCTTAACGGCGACGATCTCGTCTACCTCGGGGAAGGCCTGGCTGATGCGGCCGGCAATGTCCATGAATTGAGAGAAGTAGCGCTCCTCGCTGTGGTTGACGCACCAAGGGTGTCTGTAGCACCGCTGGCAGTACTCAATGAGGACCTTCACAGGCTGAGGCCCGCCATCGTCTTCACCAACGGTCAGGGCTGCCGCTGGAGTTTCCTGATGCTTGCTGCTGCTGACCTTGGCCAATCTCGGCAGACTCACTGCTGTAGCGGGCCTCGAGTCTTCAGCCATTGGAATGTATATAATGTATCAACTGCAAGAGAAACCAGGGCCATTTGGCCCAGACCGTCCCCCGATATCAGGTTTAGAGGGGCTGCAGCGATGCGATCTCTTACAGCCCTCAACAGCCCCTGTGTTGCCTGCGAGTACTACCACCATTGAGCGATACCCTTCACCCGCACAGCGAGAGTACAAAGCCGGACACCTCCAGTGCAACCCTCTGAAATTAACAACGCAGCTTATCGGGGACGCTGGAGATCCTGAGATGATACTTTTTGATTTCAATGCAACAGGCAGCCAATCAGTAAGGCAGGCAAAGTTTACAGCGCGGAAGACGGACCGCAGACGACTATGGTGATGATGACGAAGACTTGGAATCTTCTGGTCCATGGCTCCCGTACAACCCAATCGGCAACAGTTTAGGAACTATATGCTCGTGATGGTGAAAAAGGTGAAAAATAAGATCAGAAAATGCGCAATGACTAGGGACGAGGCAGTGGAAGGAGGGGGCCTATGGAAGCTACTAGTATACACATGAAAATGAGGGAATCTCTTAGTGATGATGAATGATGCGCCTTGATAGGTCAATCCAGAGCTCCGGTAGTCGTTGGAGTATCGACATTCTCTCCTGGGTGATCATTTTCCTGCCACCACGGCGAGGCCAGCACTGCTCCTAGAGACAGGAACCTGAGCAGGGAAAGCTGAGGGGCGAGACTCGGCGATTGGCCAGTTATCGAGGGCCTACATCCCGGGCTTATCGCATGCCGTGAGCGTTCCTCGGAGCAAATCGCGTAATGACATAGTCATATCGACACCGCGGGGCGCAACACCGAATCTGTTGCTAGAGCTGGGCACACGCTTGACCAGGGTTCTGACCTGAGCGCTCCAACTACAGATGAAAAGTGACTCGAGAGCGTCGCTCACCCCTCGCTCGCGATACAGTCGGTATTGCGGATCGTCGGCGCTCGCTAGCTGCCAGGGGGAGTTCCATAAGAGGTCGAAAATCATCAACCCGACCGCCCAGGTATCCTGACGAACCGCTGACCAGTGTTTCTGAGGAGGACATGCGCTGCTGGCCACGCGGCAGGGAAGTGATGCTGTACTACCCTCTCTCCAGGTGGAATGCCCCTCTCGGCTTGGACAGCCGCTTTTTGTGCCTCCGGGCATCGCGTGGAGGGCTTACCGATGGTCGAACCGGAGTTGGTCGAGAGACCTGACGAAGGAACAGACCACAATCCATGGCTGTGACGATGGAGGTGGCGAGGCGGCTCACCGGTGGCTTGGCCAGCATCGATGATCTTGACCTGGATCGGCTGGGGACCATCAAGGTCAAGACCAGAGCCGTAGCCGCGGAAGTCCATCACTCCGAACTGACTCATGTCGACGTCGAGCAAGGCGTACCTGAGGGCACTACTGATATTAGGGCAAGGGGACTGCATAGTCTTTCTATTACCCTGCATCGTGAACGGTCCTGATGCATTCTATGGCCTGCCGTACAGCGTCCTTGGCTGAAAGATACCACCTGAGACCTAGATGGCTACCCTCGATCTGGTACCTGAAGGTTAGGTAGGGTGACGGAATCGTGGATGTCTCGAGAGTGCTTACATATCCTGACAACGGGTGACATACTGACTGAGGTCGCCGTAGTTGCAGTATTCTCTTATGAAATATGTAGCACCAGAAGTGCAGCCGGTGCTGACCAGTACAGGCTCGGATCCAGGTTGGCAGGTGAAGGTTTTCAGTGGTCGAACCTGAGCAACGCCCCTATGACAGAACAAGTCATAGCATACAGTAGACCGCAGCAGCTGGCGACAGTATGAAGACCGTAGCAGTTGGCGAGGTAAAGAGAAAGCTCAGGACTCCACAATAAGAAGACCGCAGCAGCTGGCAAATCGGAAGAATTTTTAAGACGACTATAATGTATTGTTGGCGTGTCAGCCGGCGTCTTTTGTGCTGAGAGACGTGGCGAATGTAGTACAGCACCGTGTATAAAGAAAGCTTCGCTCGACAGAACAAGTCCCCTCTCCGTACTACCGCACAGCCATTGCCATCATCAGCCAACTGTGACAGAAGTATAGACTCCCTCTCAGCGTCTTCGACCACCTGAGCGGTGGCAAGTCACGCGACACTCCTTCCGTTAGAGCCTCCCACCAGTTTCTTCATGCGGCTTTCGACGTCTCGAGTGCCCAAGGCCTGGCGAGTGGCATCCAGATGGGTGTTTGGCCAAATCTTCGCTATGACCTTCTCATGGCGGCTACAGTCAGCGTTCCTATTACGCATGAGAGCAACCTGATGAAGCATCTCTCTTCGACCGTCCAAGGAGGCGAGGCTGATTACTTTCCTCCCGTTATAGGGATTCTCGTGGATAAGGCCCACGCAATCGAGCCCTTGCAGAGTCATCTTCTCAACACACTGACACGGCGGCACCCTGACACTGGGAACTCCATCAACGCTGTGTCTCATTCGGATTGCCATCTGCTGCTGTCTGATTTCTTCGTCGTCGAACAGTACTGAGCCTTTCTAAAACAGAAGTGCATAAAATTCATTTCACCGCCACCGATTTTCCTACTGTCCCAGGAGTGGTCCCTGCCGTAGAGCAGTTGCTCGGCAAGGACGGTCTTCGGGCGTTTGTGGGTGTCATCCGAGAAAATGGACAGCTGACACGAGTGCGAGTTGCAGGGAGATTAGCCACGACCATCTTCTCACAGCGCATTCTCCCTCTACAATAACACCCAGACGTCCTGAGAACCAGTGAGGCAGCTGGACACAGCAGGGACGAAGCGGTGCACCGCGAGAGGATAGGCTTCGCGGGCCGTTCGCCAAACTTTTTGCAAGTTCAAATCCCTATATTCCCCAACTGTGGAATTTTGTTTCTCGCTCGCCCTAAATCCCGCGCACCTCCGCGAAGGCGCGTGCAAGCCTTTGGCAAGCGTTAATTCCTAAGCTCAGGGCTTAAGGGTAGGAGTTCAGGATCTTAGCATTTGGGACTTAGGACGCAATTGGCTCACTTATCAGCCTCCCGTATCGGAAAGGCAAACAGATTCCGCCTTGCCAGAAGCAGACGATTCGTCTCCCCCTGTCTCTAACTTTGAGGAAGTTGCTGTTGCTCATACCCTAGAGTTGAGGAAGAATTATTCACTCGTGTCGACCTGCTGTGACCGGCGCTCCCGAGCGATCGTGGGGCGGAGGGCACAGCTTTGGTATATAGTACTTGGAAGGAGAGGACAGGAGCTGATATATTATACAGGGTAGGCAATACAGGGAGTAACTGTTATTCAGTACCATGCAACTGGCATCAAAGCCCCTGTTGTCAGCGCCTGATTGAGGTGTCCGCCGGGGAAGAGCTCACGATGTAAGGACATAATGAGCTTGGTTCGTGGACCACTCCATAGAATGGGAAGCTGGACCGAGCAATTGGACTCCGATGACTCATTACTGATGCGGAAGTTGTTGACGGACACGAGTTCATAACGATTGAGATGAACCGTGGTAGAAGGGAGACGGAGACCAAAGGGTAGGCAACTCAGGATTAGCCGCTAATCATTAGCGAATTGACCGCAGGTGCTCAACACCTTCGGGCCCAAGTTATTGGCCTTTTCCCCTGAAAGTGAGAGATAGCTGGGTAGAGGGATTAGGTAAGTGCAGTTGGTGATATTAGAAATCCTAAACATAAATGATTTGGATCAAACAGTAAACGTTACAGCAACGAGTATAGAAACAGTAAGACTAGACTAAGATGAGCAAGACTACAGAGAACAACTTGGACCTCGATGTCTCATTCAACGCGTCGTCGTCACAAATTTACAGGAAAATCGTTAGGGCCATTCGTAAAATAGCGTTTTGAATTCTGCGTTCTGGATAGTGGGTCGCGGCGCGTCACAGGCAGAGGCTACGTGGGACCCTCCCCACTCTGCTACGAAATTTTGTTGGGAAAAATCCCCTCCACCCAGCAATCATGATGAGGATACACACCTAAAGAATGTCAGTCTGAATGACTGAGTCCGTCGATAAACTTCCAACCTCTATCATCACCTTACTGCCAATTAAGCACGTTATTTGCAAACAGCATCAACATCATGCCACATTCCCATGATACAACTGAGTCTGGCCTCACTAGAAATGATTGTAGTTTTCTGCGCGAACCGTCTGACCCCTTCTCTTCACGCGTTGCATCATTTTGCGTACTCCGCCCCAGAGTTTGCCTGTGCCCCTCTCATGGCTCACACCCTCATTGATATCTTCGTAGTCCGTGTTATCATGATCCCAGGACCCTAGATTTCTCCTTGTGATCGCATCATACTGCAGAGGCAGCGCTCTCGACTCTGGTTCCAGGATGAGGGTACCATCCCTGCTTGTGTATTGGTTCCCGACCGTCACCGAAATAACGTGACCGACTCCAAAATACGAAACTTCGTCCCCCTTTGTGACCGCGGGACCGGATGCCGTCAAGCGCTTGATTCTGCCGCCTTTCACGTCGGCCTCGAGTCTTATCGAAGAGTCCTTATCTCCCGAGTATGTGCCATCCTTAATTTCGGACGGATCAGAAGTGTTCAGAACTCGGAAACCCACAGTGTTGCAGATCTCGTTCAACTCACGCAGTATATTTGGCCTGTGCGGGTCGATAGACGAGAAGCACTCGCGAGTTGGGTTCTCGGTCTGCGCCGCTGCCATGTACGTCCCCTGTCTGTTAGTCTCCTTATCAATTCTGTACACCCAGACGATGCTGATTGGGGTATCCTTGGATTCGGTAGTCAGCTGCTTCACTGGTCTGCATTGAAACCCATTGGTCATTGTGGGCCCGGGAGTGCTCACATCGTAGATCTTATTCATTCTCACCGGCTCGATATAGTAACGGTTATCGTTGGCGACGGGTGAGCCGAAGAGCCATTGCACAGGTCGAGTTTCTGGTAGGGATTGGCTACCGTGAGATGGACCGATCGTCAGGTAGATGAGGACTATGCCGAGGTAGTCCATGGTCGTCATGAATAACGAGAACTGAAGGGTCGGAGGTCGAGGGACTGTGCAATCGGTGAGATTCTAGAAGTGGAGAAAGCGGGGATTCATGGAATTTTGAACTCGCTCGAAACAGAGGGCGAGCGAGTCCGCATACTCGACGGTCGAGTCACTTCTTCGGGTAGCTGATTGCGCTCGCGAAAAGAAAATCTCGGAGATGAGCGGAGTCTATGCGCACCCAGAAAGTTCGAAGTTTGAGCTTTGGACAAGACGCTGCGAGCCAGTGGAAGAGCGCCGCGTCAAGTCGGAGGAGGCTAGTGGTTAGCCGGTTCAGCACAGCTGGCGATGGGTTCACTGCTACGGAGACATTGGAAACACTGGAACCTGAACGAGTGCAATCCAGAACCATGGGTGGCGGTCAGCCATTGGGCGAAGCACCTGGTCTCCAATGGGTGCTTTGTAGAGGGCTGTTGGGCCGACTCGCGTTGAGTGGGCGATGGGGAATCATTGTGGGGCTAATCTCGCATAGTGTTTGTGGGCGAAACTTTTATTCGGGGAGGCTACTTGTACGTCGAAAATCGACTAACAAGTCGGTCTACTACGATATTTTGTAACCTCTTCAGTTGCGAATCTCAACATATGACCGTGAATCTAGTCAACAAGATGGTAGTCGGTCATTCAGTCCGAATGTAAACGCATTTCGTATCTTGCGACTGTGCAGGCATATATCGATCGAGTGAATCCTGGCCTGAATGATCGAACTCGCTCAGACGTAGTAGATAGCGCCTCCTACCTGGTAGGGCCCCAGCCTCCTGTGGTAAGGCCTACCACATGATGATAAGACGCCGAAGACGAGGTGAGAGGCGACGTTGTCGTCCAGATCTCGTCGGGCCTGCCTCCGAGATTAGAACTCACACCAACAGAATGGCGGTCTCGCAGACTGTGTCTGTCGGCATCATTCCAGTCTTCATTATCATCACGCTATCAATGCAACGCGTTGTGGATCGTTTAAACACAACATCAACATCACACCACATCCACATGTTTCATCAAAGCGTCTCACAGCGTTGTTGAGCTTCATCCGACCTTCTCTACAAATGATTGTAGTTCTTTGCGCCAAGTCCGTGCGCCATTCTCTTCGCGCCTCGCACCATTTTGTGCACTTTACCCCAGAGTTTGCCTGTGCCCCTCTCATCGCTCACATTCTCATTGATATCTTCGTAGTCCGTGTTATCATGATCCCAGGACCCTAGATTTCTCCTCGTGATTGCATCATACTGCAGAGGCAGCGCTCTCGACTCTGGTTCCAAGATGAGAGTACCTGTTTTGCGGGTGTATTGGTCGGGGTTCTTCTGGTTCCCGACGGTCACCGAAATGACGTGACCGACTCCAAAGTAGGAAAGTTTGTCAATGTTTGGCGACACGGCATCGTGGCTTGTCAAGTGGTTTATTTTGCCGCCTTGCACGACAGCCTCTAGTCCCATCAAAGAGAACTTATCTCCAGAGTATGTGCCATCCTTAATCGCGGAGGGATCAGAAGTGTTTAGAACTCGGAAACCCACAGTGTTGCAGATCTCGTTCAACTCACGCAGGGCAACCTCTCTGGGCGGGTCAATAGATGAGAAGCATTATTGATTTGGGTCGTCGGTGTGTGCCGTTGCCATGGACGTCCTCTGTCTGTTAGTCTGCTCATCTATTCCGTACACCCACACGATGCTGATTGGGCTATCCTTGGGTTCAGTAGTCAGCTGCTTCACCGCTCTGCAATGGAACCCATCGGTTATTGTGGGCCCGGGAGTGCTCACATCGTATTCTTCATTTCTTCTCAATGGCTCGATATAGTAACGGTTATCGTTGGCGACGGGTGAGCCGAAGAGCCATTGCACAGGTCGAGCTTCGGGTAGGGATTGACTACCGTGAGATGGACCTATCGTCAGGTAGATGAGGACTATGCCGAGGTAGCTCATGGTCGTTATGAATAACGAGAACTGAAGGGTCGAAGGTCGAGGGACTGTGAAATCGGTCGGATTCTAGAAGTGCAGGAAGCGAGGGGTTCATGGAATTTCAATCACGCTCGATACAGAAGGCGAGCGAGTATGGGTACTCAACTTTCCTGCCAGGAAATTCCTGGGCTACGGATTGAGCTTGCAAGGTAGCGAGAGTGAAATCTCGGAGGATCAGGGAGTCGATGCGCACCAAATGGAATTTCCATGATGCAGAGGTTGGGAGTGTGAACAGCATGTGGCAGGGCTCTTACTGTGTCACAGTAACTGTGAAGTCTGCTCCCGCAGCAAGACTTCTGGTCATTTCCTCGACTGCGTTGTCGAAGCCGCACCAAACTATGTTTGGTGCCTACCAGTGGTACTAACAGTAGTGGTAGGCAACTACCACTACTGTTCAATAGGGTACCAGAGACTGCCTGACTCTGGGTCCAAAACTGGCCAAGGCAGCGGTCTCTGGTGTCCTACCTCCACATCCGGGGAACGGAAGGCTGGGTTTAGCGTACTTCCGCACTACAACTAATTCTTGTAATTTTTTAGTTTCTTATGGTTGCAGTTCGGTAACGCTGGCGCTATTGAAGCACCTCGTGGGCCACGAGTAGTGGCGCGCTCCGTGCGCACGCATCTGCTTACAAGTTGTGAGTCACAACGGATCCGATGCAACTTGGCAGGGCCACTGGCCTCAGGCTGCCAGCAATGGCTCACCACAACGCGCGCCTAGCGTCGCTGGGCCCAGCCTTCTGGCACAGGAGGCGGGGCGTGAGTCCGTCCATCTCAGCTAGGGCTTGGGTCAGTGCTGCGGGGACAATGGCAACACTTGATCCTGGAAGATTGCCATTTAGAACCATGGACCCTCAGGAGCGTCGGGTTCAAAATACGTCGTTTCCTCCCACACATCTTTGAAGCTTCTCCCTGAGAAGTGTTGTGCGCATAGTTCCTAGATTATACTTGCTGAAGCTGCGCAGGGACGAGCCATGGACTCCGTAGGGATCATGGGCTGTGGCTGTCTGCCATTGAGCGGAACGATTCCCTTCCAATGGGTGCTTTATAATCGGCTGTTGGGTCGACAAATAGAAAAACTTCTATCGCAAGTTGCGAGTCCCAACATGTTCAATCTGCCATGTGACACAAGACGATGAATCAAGTGGCGATACTCCGAAGCAGGACAATTTTTTAGTAATTATACACTAATGGCAGCATCCAGCCTTCTGGCGGTGTACAAGACCTTCACGGGTGGGCGGGAGAGTATCTTGGGTTGAACAACGCAGGATACGGAGTATGTCAAGAAGATATCAGCTGCCTCATTTAGGTGGAGATACATTGATGGACGGTCGGCAGTTTGCCAAATTCTGCAGGAGCTGCCAGCTCATCGATGACCAAGCCCTCACCTTGAACGATATTGATATCGTTTTCGCTAAAGTAGGCCCCGGCTCATCACTCTGCAGATTCTGGTGGCCGCCCATAGTATAGTAGGTTCGGTTCCGAGGGGAGCGAAAAATTGAATTTGGGCAGCTGATTGAAGCCTTAGCTGAGGTGAGGGCCGGAAGGTGTGGCAGGGAGCAGCGGTTTTTTACTTATTGCTCATCCATCGCGGATTCCATATCAGATAGCAGATCGTCTCCACCAACCGGTATCATGGGTTGAAGAAAGAGTCCTGCACTTCAATGAACAAGTTACTCAGGGGAGAGCCGCTACAGCAGCAACGTCCCGACCCTTTACTAGTGAGCTTCCCTCTGCGGCATCTACTGCGGATTATTCTCTCCGCCCAGTGGCGCTCTTCAGAATTGCGCGCCCATGGGTCGCCTTCGGTCGCCGAGGCGTTGCCTTTCGCTAAGTCCATGCCCGATGCTGGCTCAGTTGAGAAGGTGAGGCTGTTAGCTAGTGGTATGATCCTCAGCGGATATCGTCAAACTCCTTGATGCCCGGTGGGTGCCTCTCTGCCACCACTGGCTTCTTCTCAGCACGAGCGAGGCCCTGAGAGATTCTTCTACGACCAGTCCACGTACACCGGAGTAGACATCTCTCCGACCTGCTGCTTCGACCCTCAAAGCTCAGGTTTGGCGACATGGCGGACCCAAGACCTACGATGGCGACCATCTGAATCTCAAGACGATGGTCAAGGTGTGAGCGATGCTGCCGACTGTTCAGTCATCGTCGACCTCAGAATCGCACGGCCCCGCCGCCTCCTCGTCCGAGGGCTATGAGTGCCTATGCTTCCACAACTGGGACTATCGTACATTCTGGGGCCGACCGAATCGTGACTCGGAGCCGTCCTGGTAGCGCCTTGAGTACCCCTCGTGGTGGTACCAATGGGAGCAGGCCCTCTGATGAAGGGCGAGAGAACCGGAAAATTTTTCTGGTGAGGGAAGCAACGATAATGCTAGTCGCTTATCACGGTTGTCTTTGTGTAGACTCCGGACACCGCGTGGAGTAAAAGCACTGATGCCAGCACAGGAGCTTCGGATTGCAGGGTAGGTGACCTACCGTAGGTCATGAGAAGCTATTCGCAGGACAAGCTGCCATTCTAGGTCCGCGGCCCGGAAAGGTTCTACTATGATACGTCTACCTACACAGGAGTAAGTTTTTCGGCAGAGCCATCAGTTTTTGAGGAGCCTTATAAACGGAAGCTATCGGAGCTGTGCAGGTCCACAAGGCTGGTGGTCCCGAAGTCGTTGATGACCGTACCAAGGAGCTGAAAAACTTGGTCAAAGTGAGAATCCAATAGTGCGCCGGGCTCCGGTGCTTAGGGCGGCACTCGATGTCATCATTTAGCGGCGGACGACCACTGTCGCGGTAGCCGGAAGCGAGGAAGATGGCGAGAATGGTGCGCAGACGAGCGCCCGAAGCAGTCGCCGGAAAACCACCCCTGCAATCAAAGTAGGGAAGTTGTTGACTTGCTCACGAGCGCTCTATTACCTACACTGCGTGCCAGGCAGTCGGCCCTGAGCGATTCTTCCATGATCATGGGACATACACTGGAATACATCGCGAGAAGGCCGCCCAATAGATTCTCTCTGATCTGCATGCTACTCTCAGTCGCGATCAGGATATATATAATAGTGCTCTGGTGCATGCTCTGGTGGAACACCAAATGGTTTGTCAGAGGAGCATACGTGTTGAGTGACTCAGAGAGTTACGCAGCTTCTACAGTTCTCGAGTTTGGTCTCTCAGCCTCATGAGTAGCCTGCAGTCTACACCAGTGTTCAACTCATCATTCGCTCTGCGTTCTGGTCCGTCGCCCTTCCAGCCCGAAACTGCGGCCTTAGCTGCCGCGGAGAGGGTGAGTTGAAACTTCTGGGCATTCCTCACTGAACCCCCATCCCTCGGATGGGTCAAGTCTGTTGTAGGTCCTCAGTGCGGTCGCCCGCGGTGATATCGAGACGGTAGAGGAGGAAGTTAGCAATGAGGTGAGGGAATTTCAGACGCTGAAATTCCGTGCAGGCTTTGATTAGAAGAGACCGCGCTATTCTGAGTTATTGCTAGGCCTCTCTGGGAGGTGTTCGTGGCGTATATAACTCCCGAGGGCAATCCTGCATGCATGTAGCTGCCGCCTATGGCAGTACAGAGATGATCGAATGGCTGTCCGATTCTGGGTGCAAGTGAGCTATTCGCCTGGATTTGTCCTTCGTTGATGCTTTGTATGCCGCTCCGTTAACTTCCTTCAGTCCCTCGGAGGCTCTGGCTCAAGTAGGACTTACTCCTCTACACATTGCAGTGCTCAATGGGAGACCTGATACTGTCAGAGTGAGGATTCAGAATTTATTGGAATATAGCAGCTCCTAGTTTCGATCTAGGGACCTTTGGGTTATGAGCCCAACACGCTATCCACTGCGCCAAGCTGCTTAATAATTTACACGAGTTCACAATTGCTTTCAGGCGTTAATAAAGGCTGGTGCAAACATTAACGCGAAGGATTCTTCTGGAATGACTCCTCTCTCGTGCGCGGCTCTACTGACGGAGTCAAATGTGACAGAAATTGAGAACGCTCGGGCTACATGCAAGAAAATCCTCCTGGCAAATGGTGCTCAGACAATTAGATCGATTTCATAATCTGGTTTTAGTTTGGTCTTGAGTTCATGAGTTATCTCTATTCACGGCGCTCAACACACCACTCCCGAAAATCGGTTGCAGAGAGATACGCAGCACGAGCATTGACACACTGCCTGGCGAGATTGTTTGATTCCAACTTTGAGGCCCAAGGCAGCCTTGAAATTGTGAGGGCGTGTCTGGCCACATGCGATCCATCTGTGCATACGTTCTACCCGCATCCGTGCCAGGGTATTGGTAGGACGGAACGTATGGTCGAGGATTAGCAAGGAATCGCACAATTCTTTGGCCCTGGCTTCGAGGAGCGATTGAGTTGTCATGAAGCACCCTAGGGGCTGGAATCCCGCTAATCACACTCAAAGCACCCCAATTCAATCAGCGATGTTACCTCACCTTGCTCGTCCCCTATTTTGTGTTTGGCACACAACTCTGTCGGTCTCAGCTAGCGGCAGGTGTCAGACCATTGCAGGACTCTTGTGCGCGCCCTGGCCATTAGTTCCACACATGCTGTGACGCTCAGACCAGTTACTGTGGCGAGTGTGCCCAACACACCGATTTTTTTTTATGTCATCGCCTCAGAGTTTTTCACAGAGAGTGCAAGCGGCGCAGGTTGATATCGCGGAGCTTCGCGACAGAGCGAGGGTGGACAACGACCTGTGGTTCACGATGTGCGAAGCCCTGGCGGGCGAAGAGGGCCACCTGGTGACGGTAGCGGACCTGGGCTTTATGCACCCAGGCGACGTGTCGGCCTTCTTCGACTCTCTCGAGAATGCGCTTGACCGTTCGCGGGCCGGTATCCTATATGAACTGTGTAGGGAGGCCTGTGGGTTGCCGAACGTCTTAGTTACCACGGCTGCAGATCCGGCTCCCGACTCTGGCCCGGTGCGTGATGCTTCGAGCTCGTCCTCCGTTGAACCGCCTCGCAAGAAGGCCAAGATGAGTCTCTTCATTGACGCGGTTGATGAGTCTTCGTTCGCGGTGGTCCCACCGCAAACCTACGATTCCTTGGTGAGTGCATTTCGCAAAAGGTATGGTGACGTTGAGGATGTGGAGTTGCCGACGTTGGAGCAGCTGTCTGGTGTGCAGGCCAGGGTACTCGAGGGTTCTTGCCCCTATTGTGATTTCTCGGTCTTCACGGTCGCCCCACGTGAA
Organism: Perkinsus olseni; assembly: GCA_013115135.1. Classification (NCBI taxonomy): domain Eukaryota; phylum Perkinsozoa; order Perkinsida; family Perkinsidae; genus Perkinsus; species Perkinsus olseni. The sequence goes on along the minus strand of JABANP010000826.1, from coordinate 1,451 downwards.
AGGTTACGTCGTCTGAAAGCCCAGGGCTGGTCTTTCAACCAAGAAGGCGAAGCTCAGAGAGTGGGATCCCTGCGTATACCTACCTTCGCAGAATGGTTGTCCAGCTTCGAGCTGTTCTCGAATGCTCTACTCATGTTGGAGGTTGCTACGTCGGCCGACCTGAAGAAGTACAAGCAGTTGGTGTCCGGCCTGCAGGATACGTACAAGGACTTCTGGCTGCAAATCTATTCGGCTGACGATTTTATGCGAAGCGTCCGCCTACCTCGTTACAAGACTTCTGACGAGGTTAGCTGGGGGGCTTGCTTCGTTGCGGCCTGTGTCGATCTGGCCTATTGGGCCGATCGGGTCGACCGCGTGATTTTCAAGCTCCGCGAGGCGGAGCTTGTCGAGCCGTGTCGAGCAGTTTTGTCAATTTCCCCAAGGGGAAAGCCGGTGCTGAGACTAAGTGAGTCCCTTTGGTGTGCGTGTTGGCTTCGTATACGCTTTGAAAACTTTTCGGACGCACACTCGAAATGATCCAATTCCACATGAGAATGTGGACCTTCAGTGCATCGTATTCATGGGAGCCTCTTTCTGTTTTATTTCGCGGTAAATTCTCCATAATATATTGGCCGGCGTGTGCAGTGGCAACTGTTGAACCATTGATGAGCTCGACAGTTATTCCATCAAAATGAAAACGGCAGAGACACATTGAGATGCTAAAACGATCTTATAAAGTCATATCTTCCCTCGCGCACAGCGAAGATTATTGAATGGAGACTTCAATCAATCACCGATATATCAAGTATTAAACACTCTCCTATCGGAGTAGACACGGACATCTTGGCAACTTGCACACTCTTGAGATTCCTCAATTTCGATGTGAATTCCCTATACCCTGGCCTCTGTGGCATGAGTGCTAGTACTGCCTTCTTGCCGTGGAAGTTCCTCAGCAGCTGCAGGATCAGCTCGGCGTGTGCCTCCTCGTAAATGACATCCGCGCCGAGCATCACATCGGCGTCAGCAGGCAGGCCATCAGCGTCACGCCAGTCCACCACTGTACTACTGAATTCGCCTACGCTGGGGCAGTTACTCTTGGCGTTTCTCATGGCGATTTCCAACGACTCGGCCATCATGTCCGTGAAGCAGACGGAAGAAGCTTCGCCGAATTTCGCCGCAGCGATGCCCGCTAGTCCGACTCCTGCACCGATTTCTACAACCTTCGGATGGTCTCCGAGGGAAACATCATGTTGATAGATTGCTCGGGCGAGCGCGATCGCGGCGGGCATATTTTATAACCTAGACCAGCGCCGTAGTAGTCGGCAGTTTGCATGTGGAATTGAACTTCGTGAGGCGGAGTACCGAAAGTGACGGCCACGGGTGCTCCGGAACCGCAGATGACATTTTCTGAGGTTGCCGCGGCGATGCATTCGCCAGCCAGTTCAGCGAGGTCCGGGAAGCGCTTCATCACT
>JABANP010000825.1:0-15987 GCA_013115135.1 Perkinsus olseni | reverse complement strand
GATGTTAGCAGAACTCCTGGACCGTATGACAATAGCAGTCCGTACCAACCCTATCGTAGGCAGCAGCTGCCAGCGAATGCTGGAAGTACCCTACATTTCCACTCGATCGTGAGCGACCAAACCCCCCGGTATGGTCAAATCTGTCACCGCGATTGCAGTCACGGGGAGAAGGCTCTTCAACCTGTGGCTGCCTATCAGAGCCGTAGATATGGTGAAGAAGACGCTATCCTACTGCTAGCCCATTCTCGGGCAGCGTCAACGAACGCGTCGTACGACTCTGTGAGACGCGGGTACGAGCGGTTTGTGGCAAATAATCAAGATCGATATTCCGTGTGCGACCCCTTCCCACTCGATATGCTGATGTTGGCAAGATATGCTGCTTACCTTGTTGACGTAAGGTGCGAACGTCCGGAGAAGCCCTACAAGACCTCAACAATTCTGCAGTACATACGTGTGCTTCTCACGCTGAACAAGATGCATCCGCGTGCCCGGCCTTTCACTGTACAAGAAGCCGAAATCCTACGGATGGTGCGGGCAGCGACTGTCAGAGTAAGAGGGAAGACGCCCGTAAAGCGGGCCTGCACAATGACCGCAGCTCAGCTCCGCAGAATCTCCTACACCGTCCCGCCTTCTGGAAGGCGTCCCAGCACAGTAGCTCTCCTCCTAGGGGTCTCCGCTCTACTGAGGATTCGCGAGGTAGCTGAGCTCCGACGGGATGATGTGAGATTTGCGCCGAATGGCATGTCGTTGCGTATTCGGATCAAATGGAGCAAGACTGACCCCGGGCGGGCTGGTTCTCTGCTCCACGTGGGATGTGCATGTTCGCCGGCGACTACGCTGAGGAGACGTAGCGACCCATGGTGTCCTATTCATCGGCTGAAGCAATTGCTCGACGACGCGGATGATTCAGCTCCGTACGCACCTCTTTTCAAAGCGACATACGATCAGCTTTGTGACGACATCAAAGCCCTCGTCAGTCTGGCAACGGGCCTCCAGGAGGGTTGCACCACGCATAGCATGCGCAGAACCGGGGTGGTGTTGCTGCATGACGCCGGCTTCGACGACGTCCAGATAGCCGAGTATGGAAGATGGGTCGACACACGTATGGTGCGTGAGATCTATAGGAGGAGTAGGACAGGCCTAGAGGAAGAGCAAGCGACTTACGCTGAGCGAATGATGAGAGCAATGCATTGAGGACCCGCGTGACATTCCGCCGCTGATGTTGTACTGTGTGTGACGGAGTTTCGCCATTTTTGAAGTGATGATCCTTGTGTTCAACACAATGTGTTGCTTAGTCTATATCAGGGCTGAGATGGGCGCATCGAACACCGCTCGGAGAGAACGTCCGAAGAGTGTGGTAAGGATGGGGAGATGTCTAACGATGGTGAACAGTTCACCGTGAACTTGATTTACCAACTCAACCGCAATAACGGTGTGACACTATCGTAAGACATGGACAGCACCAATGCCTCGACCATTGATCGGATAACAAGCATTCGAGCATTGAGTGCTATCCCCTTCCCACACTCCCGTACCATGGGTTTTTATTGTTAGCGGAGAGAATTGCAGCGATAGTAAAAACACGCAGGACGAGAGTGTGTGCGTGCGCAAGCTTTGTGACATTATGAGACCGCACAGCGAAGAAACGCCGTCGCTGTTCATGCGTTCAAAGACATGGTGTTACTTAGTGAGTGGCTAATAACGCAGCACAGTGGCGCTCATGCTGTCAGATTTTTTTTTTAATCCTAGGTAGGGAGATGTCTAACGATGGTGAACAGTTCACCGTGAACTTGATTTACCAACTCAACCGCAATAACGGTGTGACACTATCGTAAGACATGGACAGCACCAATGCCTCGACCATTGATCGGATAACAAGCATTGAGTGCTATCCCCTTCCCACACTCCCGTACCATGGGTTTTTACTTGTCCTTGGTCGCCGATGCGTTCCCGACCGGGGTTGTTTGCGGCCTGGCTTTGGCTTTGGCCTTGGCTTTAGCGGCTGCTGGTTGGGCCCTGCCTCGTACGGTCTGCCAGGCCCCAGCGTCCGCTCTGTCAGCAGGGGCATCTGGGGAAGGTCGCCTGCCGGGCGCCGAACCGTGGTGAGCTCTCGTTGACGTAGATCGCTGCTCCGCTCTACTAGTCCCTTGACCGTTGGGAGCTCGCCTCGCTGTCGTCGAAGGTTGCCTGCGAGGTGCGGCGTTCGGGATGGCCTCGACCACCGAGATCGGCTCCAGGGTTAGGTCGACTTCCGCTCTCCCAGTTGGTAGGGGAGTGACCGACCTGTCGGCCCATAGCTGCCTTGGGGCCCTCCGGGGGGATCTGCCAGTGGTAGGGGGCTGGCTCGGGCTAAGCTCCAGTGATTCGAGCTTAGCCTTGAGAACAGCGCACTCCTCGAGAACGGCGATGGTGCGCCCTCTCTCGCGTGCCAGATCTTCGCACGCTTTGGAGTACATGCTCGAGAGCATGCCTAACCCCCGGTTGATCCACATCAGATCCCCTTTGTAGATCCGTTTTTCCTCAAGTGCGGAAAGGATCGACACTACCTTTTGGTAGCTACCGGAACTCCCCACCTGAATACTGCCGATGTCTTGTAATCCCCCGCCGCCAGCTGCCGCGTCGACTTGGGAGGGAGCCGACTCGCCGCCGCCTGGAGGGGAACTTGAGCGTTGCTGCTGCTGCTGGTCTTGATTCTCCGACGAACGGGGAGAATGGCCGGGATCGGCCGTTGTAGTACTGGCCGTGGTTGTGGTTGTAGTCGTGGAAGTCATAGTTGTAGTAGTCCTAGTCGTGGAGCTCTTCGTCGTAGTAGTCCTAGTCGTGGAGCTCTTCGTCGTAGTAGTCCTAGTCGTGGAGTTCTTAGTTGTAGTAGCACTAGTCGTACTGCTCTTGGTTGTAGTAGCACTAGTCGTGGAGCTCATAGTTGTAGTAGCTCTAGTCGTGGAGCTCATAGTTGTAGTAGTCCTAGTCGTGGAGCTCATAGTTGTAGTAGTCCTAGTCGTGGAGCTCTTCGTCGTAGTAGTCCTAGTCGTGGAACTCTTCGTCGTAGTAGTCCTAGTCGTGGAACTCTTAGTTGTAGTAGTCCTAGTCGTCGAGCTCTTAGTTGTAGTAGTCCCAGTCGTCGAGCTCTTAGTTGTAGTAGTCCTAGTCGTAGTGCTCTTGGTTGTAGTAGCACTAGTCGTGGAAGCCATAGTTGTAGTAGCACTAGTCGTCGAAGTCATAGTTGTAGTAGCACTAGTCGTGGAGCTCATAGTTGTAGTAACACTAGTCGTCGAAGTCATAGTTGTAGTAGCACTAGTCGTGGAGCTCATAGTTGTAGTAACACTAGTCGTGGAGCTCATAGTTGTAGTAGTCCTAGTCGTGGAGCTCATAGTTGTAGTAGTCCTAGTCGTAGTGCTCTTGGTTGTAGTAGTCCTAGTCGTCGAGCTCTTAGTTGTAGTAGTCCCAGTCGTCGAGCTCTTAGTTGTAGTAGTCCTAGTCGTAGTGCTCTTGGTTGTAGTAGTCCTAGTCGTAGTGCTCTTGGTTGTAGTAGCACTAGTCGTAGTGCTCTTGGTTGTAGTAGCACTAGTCGTGGAGGTCATAGTTGTAGTAGCACTAGTCGTGGAGCTCATAGTTGTAGTAGTCCTAGTCGTGGAGCTCATAGTTGTAGTAACTCTAGTCGTAGTGCTCATAGTTGTAGTAGCTCTAGTCGTAGTGCTCTTGGTTGTAGTAGTCCTAGTCGTAGTGCTCTTAGTTGTAGTAGTCCTAGTCGTAGTGCTCTTAGTTGTAGTAGTCCCAGTCGTCGAGCTCTTAGTTGTAGTAGTCCCAGTCGTCGAGCTCTTAGTTGTAGTAGTCCCAGTCGTCGAGCTCTTAGTTGTAGTAGTCCCAGTAGTCATGCCCTCAGTTGTAGTAGTCCCAGTAGTCGTACTCTCAGTTGCAGTAGTCCCAGTAGTCGTGCTCTCAGTTGCAGTAGTCCCAGTGGTAGTACTAGTCGTGGTACTATCAGCCGTAGTAGTCCTCCCCTTCTTCTTGCCAGCTTTCAACATACGTTGACGGTCTTCGTACTCCATCCCAGATATCTCTAAACTACTCTGATAATCTACACTAACAGTTCTAGGTTCATCATCACCAAATGAGGTAGTAGTAATGGTATAATCACAGCTGTTATAGGCTGGTTGAGCGTCCATCTTCGCAGCCCCAGCCACCAGCGGGACCTTCTCAGCTGAAATAACCGATAGACATAGATAGAAAATTGAAGAGATGCCCAAGGTGCGAGCCATTAGCGCTGTTGACGCGAGAAAAACGGAAGAATACACTGAGGTGAAACAGAGGACTCGGATATTCGCATTACCCACTAAACCCACCAAAGATTGGATGTGAGCCTATATCCAGCCGAAAGATGAAGATATAACAAGTTAAAACGCTGAGATCAGGAGTCCAGTTCGAAGGGCTTGAAACGCAGAGTGCAATCAGAATGAGCATTGTGATGTTGAATATCTTACTTGCGCGGGCAAATGAAACGCTCGCAGAGCTAAAGCCTGTGCGTGCAGAATCCTTGTGACACTCTTCCCTGTGCGTAGGGGCCCGAGGCGACCTTACTCACCTAAACTCCATATGAGTCTTGGTTAACTGAGACTGCTCACGATATCGGTTGCGGTAGTGGCGCGCGGTTGGTCAGGTTTAATACGCTTGGTTTGCGACTTCCTAGACAGTGACTCACTGTGAGTGAGAGCACATTCAATGTTATATACTTGATAAACAGATCTTGATATACGGATTATGATCAACTGATCGAGTGATGGCAACTCTTACCACGGGTTTCCTCGACCGCAATCTCTAGCCAAGTGAACTGATCCTTCACGTGGCCGGACGATGCCCTGCTGAAATAAGAGTACGTATGTCGGGGAGGGCCGGAGAGTACAGACCCTACTAAGCACAGCACCATGACGGGTAGTTCACAAGCCGAAGTAATGCGTGCCATAGCACAGACTGATTAGAGCTGCTGCGCTATAGCGTGGGATGGTGAGATTAAAGTCTCAGTTCTGACTGGAGCACCTGCATTGTGTCGTGGTCGTTGTCGTATAGAGCTGGCCAACTGTCCAGGGGAGTATTCAGCCAAAGGTCATGGCATATTCATATGTGAAGCCACACGATAGTACGCAGCGGATAGCTTGAGTAAATCGGGAGTTACCAGTGGCCACGTGTCGTGTTTCTCTCGTGTGCAGTAGAAATGGTATGGGTACTTGGAGCTTGCAGAGATGGTGCTCATCCTTTCGCTCTTCAAGGAACTCGGTTTATCGACTGTCCTGCAGTCGGCCGTGGGCTCTCACCGTTGGCTAAAATTTCCAGTGTTCACGGTCCGTGAGCAGACCTCCGTGAATCACGGAGGTCTGCTCGTCCACTGGCCTTCGGATTAGGATGCAGCTTGGAAATACTATGAACTGGGATATATCTGACATGCCCGAGGTTCCCGACCAATGGTCGATCCTCCAGTTGTGGTCGCTGTTATGACTTACAGGGAGTGGTCTGTCAAATATGCCGGCGATCTGTCATTCGCCGGCATATGTGGTTGCTATGAACGGCCGTTCGCGGGGGCAGATGACCGTTGCCTCAGCGTTTATTGTTATTCCTGTTTCTACTCCCGTGCAAGGACTTGGTGTTCACGCGGTATCTCTTTTGTGAATTAAATTGTTGCGTTTTTCTCTCGCATTCCGGCACGTCCTAAGCTTGGACGAATTAGTTTTGGAGATGAGACGTACCCTGCTAGAACCAAGACCGTAGAATAATGGAGGCTCAGAGTTTAACAGTATACTACGCAAGGATTTGGGCCATTAACTATCCAAACTAGGAGTTCTACTCCTAGTATTCGGCACCATCATACTTTTAAGGTAGCTGGCACTCTGGGTCTCGTCCGAACACACGAGAAAAGATCCTTGGAGAACAAATTCCGAGTCAGAATCATCACCAGTTTACGATCGTAGTAGTCCGGGCTGGACTGTCCAGTCTTTCTCCGAAGAGAAAGAGAGAAACCTGGAACGACGTCCGGCAATCAAATGACGGACAGAAGGCAGTGGTAAGAGTAGGGCATGTTGATTCATCTATGCGATTCTGATACGTTCAGCATATGCGCGAGCAGATCCTGAGCTGGCCAAGTTGATGTTCAGCATGATCTGATTCACCCCAGTTGTATCATTCTCTGATTTTCGCAGATTCGTCGTCTGCAGATTCGTCTCCACAGACATCTGAGACCTGATCGCCCCAACCTGACCTATCGTACCAATACAGATTGAACCAATTGACAACGCAAGTATCTAATATTGCCCGCCTGAGATTCCGAAAAGTCTACGAAGGGAAAAATCAGACCGACCTTTCAACTCGTCTCCGCTGCCTTCTCATTTATTCTTTCTCCGCTCGAACCCGGTTGTCTCACTGCCTCTCACCGTCTCCGCCCATTTACCACATGTGGCTTTCCGTACCCTTCTGAGTGGAGGCTCCTACGTAACGAGAAATTGCAGGCAGTCAAATGACCTGCCGTTGGTCCCTATTGCTGGACTCTATCACAGTTATGCAGAAAATTCCCAATAGCTCTACCGCCGCGATCATCTTATGCGCTGGTCCTCGGAATTTAATTCCTTTCAGATTTTCCTCATCAAGATAACTCTAGGTTCGCTGTGAAGAATCCATTGCTCTTCCCGAGAAGCCCTCCCCTTTTCTAAGAGTTTAAGATGCTAGAGTCCCCACGTAGATCATGCTCGGTCAAACACGACCCACTGCGAACTCGTCGAACTCGACCTTTCCCGCTCTGCCGATGACAGCTGTGGCTATTGGACTACGAGGCGACAGGAAATGCACAAAGCGAGTAAGTCCGGTACCCAAAAAACCATAGTTAGTTATTTCGGTTCTCACTTTTTTTCTGGAGCTCTCATTGCATTCTGTGATTCCTCATTGATTGTTAATAACAATTTGTTACTGATAAGAGAAATCGAAAGTCAGATTTCCAGAAATCGCCCTTAGTTTTGATATCTGTCCGGCTGCCGGACTCCGGCAGACAAACATTAAAACTAAGAAGTTAGTTGCGGCTGGAAATGCACGATTCCTGAAATCGGTAGCAGAAGAAAGATTCGCGTTGAAAATGTCGCTCAAAATCTTCAGTCTATAACAAAGTCCACGGAGCTGTCCAAGATGAAATCTTCTGTTGCTCACAACTCGGGTCGTCGCAGGTTGAAGCAAAGGACCGATACCACGTACAACTTGAGAAATAATGCGTGTCACGCATCATGTCCACGAAACCCGAACTCACGCATTGCGCCAAGCTTGCTTCAGAACCTCAAGTATATTTGGTCTCAAGTCTCAAAGGCTTTGAGTCAAAGCCTTGAGAGATAATATCCCTCAAGGCTTTCAGACTTGAGATTTGATACCCCTGGGATATCGTGGAACGAGAGAGCCTCTTGAAGATCAAGAGACGTTTCTGTTCCACGAGATCATAAGAAAGTTGCCATCAGCATATCATATCTACTGATAAGTGATGCCACGGTGGCATTGCCGCCAAGCGTTGAGAGCCGATGAGTCAGGAGCATGGCAGCATCGTGCATGGCCACAACGGAAAAAGCCGCTCAATGAACCACCTTGCGGATATCCTTCATTTCTCGAATATCTATTACCATATAGGCTTCAGTATATCGGTGACACCTAGTCGGTGTTAGAGTCTAACACAGAAAAGGTTGCCTACCTGGGTGTTAGGTCTAACGGTCAGACCTACGACTCAGGAAGTGTGAGCTGCGCGTCAACTGCCCTTCAGGCCATCTGCGACACAGGCTGCGCACCAGCTCCATGGTGCGCGAGACTGGTACAAGCTGACGATGAGGTCGCGGTTCTGATGTGTCAAATTTCTCTCTAGCGTCCACTGGTTCGTGGTCGGACCACGATGGTCCCATCTCGAGGCATGCCGCTTGATCCAGTCCCAGTGCTTTCCCTGATGGAAACATCAACCCCTTCTCGGACTACCATCAAGGTAGCCCTTGCCCGTGATGCTGTGTTGGTCAATCGCGCACCGTTCCTAGATGTCCACCCCGTAGTGGCTTCACTGCGGTATGAGAGCTCGCATGGATTCGGATCGTAGCCGGAGCATCACACGCGTCACATCTGCACATGTTCTAGAATACGAGGATACCACACAGCTCAGCACGTTCGTAGCCCACAGTCCACATCAGAGATCAACCATGGTGATGTGACATCACCATGGTTGTGAATCACAACTTGTGATATTAAGACGAAGACATTCTGTCTAAGGTACCTCTCCACCGCGGCATGGTCAAGCTCTCTCCAGCCAGTCCATCGTTGAATTAGCGCGTTAGGCAGTGACTTCAGCCCCCTCCTAGACCAGGGGCCTATCTAAGTGAGAAGGCGCTGCTGCGCCTTGCTCGGGAACCACGTCCTCCCTCCTTTATGGCCGTGGCATCGAGCCCAAAGTTCCGCCTGCAGATCGCCGCGTAGCGTCGGATGGACGTTCTGACTTGTGGCGTGTCTGGTCCAGTCGCAGGTACCCTCATCGCATTTTAACCAGACATCGAGCCATCTCACCTCTGTCTTGAGCCTCTCCGCCAGTTCTGGGTGCAGCTCCGACGCGGTCTTTCAGTACCTCTCCCCCACACACTATGGCCTCCTCCTTGTCAGGCGCTAGCTGCATGCCTTCCTCATTCGCCCATCTTGCCGCTGGCGCCTTGGCTATCCTAAGGCCGCGGACGAGACTGTCCACCGAGTCACTGCTCACTCCAGTGCATACACCATCGGAATATAGTACCACAATCAGCTCCCATGCAGACCTCTTACCTCTGCACTCGCGCCACGGATGTTCGATCGCGTCGGTCATCCCCGCCGAGTGTAACGCCGAAAGCACAGGGGATAACCCGGACCCCTGACAGACTCGCTTGCCCCTGAACCGCGAGACTTGCGCCAATTAATAGCGGAATGCACATCTGCTGCAGTGTTTCCCGGCGGGTAATTCCCGCCGAGTTGGAGTGCCCTTTAACAAACTAGAAGCATATAATAAGGGAAGAAATTTCAGTTCCTCTCACCCAGGAACCATCAACGACCCTCGTCATTTTTCCCATATGATATGGGCCATATCTCTGACAGGATTGTAGTATCGTGTATCCCACTCTTTCAGTATTTTTAGGACAGCCTGCTGATCAGTATGGATAAAAAGAGAGAGGCCTCGCTGAAAAGCGTTCACCAGCTTCGAGCCGAGTTGACTGCTTGAGGGTTAGAATGCATGGATCATGAAGACTTCATGATGAAGTACGATATTGCTAGTGAATGAACACCTACCTTCCTAAATAAATAGACTTATGTGTTCAACGAACGCCGGCGCCGAGTGCTCCAAGCCGCGATTAGAAGTTGCTCGGGTGCACCGTTTCAACTTCATAGAGAGTTTTCCCTACTGCACGAGGCTTCACACGGATTTGATACGTTACCGGGGCAACACGAGCGGCCCACCTGCACATGTTCGAGAGTACGACGATACCAGACAGTTCAGCATAGCTATCCATGCCCTCGTTGGTTGACATCCGAAGTGTCAGAGTCGGTATGATGCTTTGAATACCTTCCAGTTGGTTCCCCTGGGGTCTCTGCCGGGTTGGCCTTTCGATGTTGGCCCACATGCCCGAATGTGGCAATGACGGTTTTGCCTCCAGGCTGTTGGTCTCTTACATTATGTACCGATGATATGCTTTCCACTCCCTGGTCACTAGGGACTAGAGGCTGAGGGAAGCCGGACTTGTTCTTACTTTATTGCCTCGGTTGTGACGATTCTGTAAGGGGCCGCTCGTAAATACGATTACTTGTCCATCGTTGTACGAGGTTGGAGCTCAGCCCTCCTCTAATAGAGGACCTCTATGGCGATCTCCTATAGAGGTCTGGTGGCTGCCAGTTTAACCGGCAGCCAAGTCACTGGCCCATTTTACTTTCCATCCTAGTCTCTCTCCTGAGAACCCTCACACTGAGGTGTGGACCTTTCATCCCCATTTTTGCGGTCGTTTTGCCGACCAGGCTAGCTTGATTTAAACTGCTTGAGCCCCTTTAGTTTCCTGGACTGCTCTATGGTGGCCAGTAGCCACTGGCTACAGATCCTGATACGCGTCACGCGTAACGCGTGGTTTTCCCGCGGGACATCCTGTTTCCGAGCCATTTCAGGCTGTCCTCGTCGACACGCCGGTGACCGTTGTCCGGCTCGGCGAGCCAGGCTCGTTAGGTTTCGCGTCTTGCAACATGTTCCTGTGGTATTCCCAAAGGCAGCAGACGCTGTGTTTGGTGGTGCCTGTACAACAGACTCTGTAGTGAGGTCTGCCCGCTCCGTTCAACTCCCTACTGCCTGCGTGACGGCCTCTAGGCCTCTTGAGAGCCCCCTTCCCGTCAGATCCCTTATGAGAGGCTCTCATTGAGAGCAAGGAAATCATTGGCGTAGGTCAATCATTGGTTATCAATAGCCATTGAGAATTGGCGTAGTTGGTGATCACCGTTATCTACCGTAAGGCAATTTTGATGATCCCATGTACTCATCGCGAGTAGGGTGGGTGACAGACTGTCACTGACAGCGAGCCGCCCTGGTAGATCTCTCGAATTCGGACACTCCGAGCAGTGCTCGGAGTCCGAAGAGTGATCGGAAGAGAGTGGTTAGCTACTGACCAAGTACAGCTCCTACATTGGGGGTCAGCCATCGAGGCTCTCCATCCCCTGGGATGGTCTCGCCCCTCTGTCTGTGGAGCTTGCTTGCTTGCGTCGCTTCCCACTGTCTGGTTCGCGAGCTAGCGAGATCGTTTACGGAGTTTTATGCCCCATACCGATTCAATCGATCGGACCTAGGAAATTCCTCGGACCGAATCAGTCCGATTGTAGTGTAGCAAATTACTACTAGTAATTTACTACCAGACTGGCAGTACCAGTAAATACAGGCCTACCACCTAACATTTTAGAAGTCCCAAATTGGGACATACCGCTACTGAGCCTACCCCAGGAGTTGGGGCTCTTCCTGTTACGTAGGGTACAGTCTCACTTCGTAAACGGGTACTCGAAAGTGATTCAGATACTCATTCGAAATTACAGCAGGCTGCGTAGGATGTAAGTAGGCTGCTGGCTGCTGTCACTTACAACCTCGCGGAACCGAGCGTTAAGAGCGTATTCAAGGTGCTAGTTGGATATTCCGTCCCAACCATTGGTTGGCAACCAACCGACTTTCGTATCTTCATGCCGTTCCCTACAACGATGTCGCTAAGAAACTTAGATGAGTTAACCAGGAAGGACTGCTCGTCGCTCCTGTTGGATAGCTCGACATAGCATTCAGCAAACCTCATCAATCTGACCATGGTATCTCCGCCACTGGTGATTTTTGAAGGCCTCTTTCAGAAGGTGAGATCTCCGTCGGAGACTCGGGTCGGCCTAGCTTATCACGGGCAAGGTTCGGCCCTTGCTCTGACGAGAAGGACATGGCCAGGCCACCGGCGGTCGCCCACTGCGGCAAGTGAAGGAGCAAAGTATCTTTTCCTGGCGGAGGATGTCAAGGATCGTGGCCCTGATGCCCTTCATGCAGGGTCATGATGACCCCAGGTCATCCTTGTCCAGAAAAGACGAGATCATGTTCGGACCAATAACCGACTCTTATTTTGAACTGCGGCTCCACCAAACGCGACCCGCGCAGCGGCGCGTTAGGCTTGAGCCACCCCGTGAGGTTTCCAGTGCGGCTAGAGGATCCACATGGATTCGAGTCGAGACCAGCAGAACACTGTGTTCTGGCGATTGTGACAATCGCCCCACCTGCACATGTTCAAAGATACAAGGATACCAAGCATCCGGCTCCTCGCTGTGCGACGTAAATTTTTCTCACTTCCCGTTTTCACCGGTATTATTGTGTCACTTGCATGGCGGATCGTACCTCAGTCGCGCACTAACTGTCTAGCGATGGAAACGCGCGCTCCTGTGAACGGGGGGAGACGATACTCTACCCTGCTTTCTACTGTGGTTACTCCCTTTTTCCCTGTAAGTTACAGGCTAGGTTACAGGCTGTAACCGCGTGCATTCGCTCGGTTTCTCCTCACCCTACTATTCGTTGGAACTTCCAACTTGAAAGGCCTGCCTAATATTTCTGCAGCAGTCCGCAGTGCAGGCTCCGCACTCTAGCTCCCTATAGTGTTACTGTAACACTGTTACCTATCTCTGAACATACGCAGATAGCCTATCTGAGATAGGCCTTAACGCTAGATCTTAAACGAGTCAGCTATTCGGAGCATCATCCCACCCATGGCGTTGTGAGGTCAAGATCGGCAAGAAAACGTTCGCCAGTTGAGTACCTCGTTCCCCCATACCTCGGCACCATACAACACCACGGTGAGGCCAAATTGTTCCAAAGCCGCCTTGGGAGCGTCATACTTCAAGCCATAACGAAGCCGAGCAAAGCACTTGATGCGAAGTATCACGGCTTTGGCCTTGGCACACTTCAATTGTTCCAACTCGGTAGGGCTCCAAGAGAATAGGACGGCAACCAATCGATTGAGTTTGTCGGAGGCCTCGGTGAAATGCGTCCAGCGGAAGTCATCCGCGCTCCCCATTTTATCACTGTTTCCCTTAAAGGGAAAGTTCGGGTTCAAGGCAACGCAGCAAAGTTTCCTGCGTTGCGTTCGCTAACCACCTCTTCCTACGAGGTCCTACATACTGGCCCAGTATTACTTGGTTGTGTCCCAAGAGCATAGAATTGTCGTTAGGGTCTGGTCATCTAGGAACCGATGACTCAGAAGCCGAGGGGAGAAGCCTGCGTTGCTGCGGTCCTGGTCGGAAAGTTTGGAGCAGGTCTGGTATGGAGTAATATCCCCAGCAGTGATTGGGTCGGCGAAGCTGATACGCTAGATTCAGTTTGCTTGCACGCCTCGTATATCCTGTCTCCCTTGTCTAAGGAGTCAAGGAAGGCCTTAAAAGCTTGCTGCTTCTGGTTCTGCTGCAGAACCAGAAGCAGCAAGCTTTTAAGGCCTGAGAAGTTCTGAGAACTTCTGCAGGCGATGCCGTACGTAACATTAGAAGGTCTCTGCCATCAAGCGGGAGACACCGGAAGTCCTCCACCTGCCTCCCAAATCTCCATGCCGTGTCATTGCGAGAGTACAGGTTGGGAGGATATATTCCCCAAAGATGATTATAGCCATTGGTATCACCGCACATAACACCCTGTGATTGGTACCAAGCAGTGGAAAATCGGTTGAGACGTTCAACGTTGGATAGAGAAGAAGGATTGTAAAAAGATACAATGCTGAGAATATGTGAAATGATGACCGTGAGGTCAGCGCACGAGATATCAGAGTTCAGATCGGAAGTGCTAGCTATACTAGGAGACAAAAATTGTGTCACACAATGATGCATACCGGTACCGGTTTCACTACGGCATGAGAGTTCGCATGGACTCGGATCGTAACCGGAGCAACGTTCCACCTGCAAATGTTCTAGAATACGAGGGTACCACACAGTTCAGCACATATTTGTGATGGTAGTAGACTACTTCACAAATATAGCTTATATTATATATATTATATAGGGACCGGAGCGCATGCTACACCAACTCAATGCTCCGCTTAGCATTAAAGTTGAATACACCTCAAGTTGTTAGGGCCATTAAACAGTTGGAGGGACCAGGGTGCCGCGCTCGGATTCTTTTCCACTCTATCTAATTCATTCCCCAATAGGGCTACGCGATTCGGACAGAGCCTACTAAGGGCCCCATGGCCGATACTATCACGCAAGCCACAACTGCGGCAGGATAATTCTAGAGAGGCCAACCATTCTATGTACGGGCGCTAAGCTCATGATCTAGAGAGCCGCGTCGAGCGCACCTCAAAGCCACGGTACAATTCCTGAGATTCCGAAAATCTATAGAATGGAATTTCACAAAAATCTCGTACACGGAACTTCAGGCCTCTCACAAGGACGCCCTGTTGCCTGATATAGGCAGCTCTGCTATCAGCATTCATTCGTAGAATAACGTGGCCACTTCTTCTTATAGTTCTCACCACGTTCCAACCATTTGAACCAATATCTGTAATACAGATTCTGTATTATACTGTAAACTCTCATTCTTCATTTCTTCAGATGATCTGAAGTTCAGATCATCTGAAGAACCGTTCCCTCGTCGAAGACTGTGCAAATATGATGAGCGATTCACCCTACTCACCCAATGACCATTGGAAGTTCCAATCAGGGGCGTAGTGATCAACAGGGGGAAAAATGAAAAAAGTACTATTTTCAAAATACTATGTTGGTACATAGCAACACAGCTATGAGGAGGCCGTGGTTGACAAGAAGATCAAGCGTATACCCCCTCTAATTCCTACCGCTAGAGGCTATGTGGTGAGTTTTGCTCTAAAGTATAGCAATGCCATTTCAGAACGTTCACGTGGTAAAGGTTATGAGGCGGATCTGGGGAAAGGTTCACACAGAAAGTCAGTGACACTGACTCAGTCTTAAGCACTCATTATGCGATGAAGTTCCTCGTAGCCCATGGTTCTTGGTTAGTCGCTGCCATGCACGTTCGTGCAATTTGATACGCCACGGTGGCATTGCCTCCATAGGATATTTCGAGCCATCTCTTTCTTCATCCCTTCCATACTTTCGCGGGATCTTTGCCCCTATCATACCGATTTGATCTCAGTCGCTGGGAGCCCCGTGCTGTACCATCGAGGAGATATGCCATCGTTTCCCGTACTAGGTTGAAGTACGTGCGGACCGAGTTTGTGCTACCTGAGAGTCTGCTAACATATACGCTCGTTGGCTGATGGCATGTAATCAGTCCGGAATGATACGACTATCCCTCACCGACCATTTAAGGACCCCATCACCAACTTGTTCCTTCCAGCACGTAGTGCTTTTCAAACTAGCCGGATTGGTTGCATATGAAAGTAAAATAGATCTAAGCGATGCATACCTAGACTGCGCCATCGACCGGAAAAGCTCTCCAACAGTGCCTTACTAGCCACGAGGTTCCCGGCATCGTAATTCTCTCCAAGGCCGCGTCTAATTTAGCGAAGAAAAGTTCCGAAGTGGGTACCTGAGACAGTATGCAGAGAAGGTACCAGCGATAATCGTACTGGGACTTCCCCAGCGTTGACTGTTGGTCTATGCAGTAGCCTCGAAACAGTGAATAAAGCATCGCCAGAGCTCATGGTCAGGTTAACGAGACGCCTGATGTGGGCACATCCTGTGTCATATCATTGAATGATGGTCATTTGTATGACAAACTGAGCTCATTGAGATCTACCAACTCTGTAAGCAGCAGCTCAGCGTTCGGGTAAGAGATCAAACCGCGTATTCCTCAAGCCTGATCTATTCGAGCAGAGCCACCGACCGGGAGCTCGGTCAGCCGCGGTAAATCGTAGCGCAGCGCATATACCGCGGGACGGTGTCCTGGTGGAAGAACGGCGTCCTCTGCAAGGTCTATTACCTTTCGGCCGGCGGGTTTTCCGAAGCACGCCAGACGTGAAATCGGTCAGCAACCCTATATCGCTGGCTTCGAGCCATAAACCCGACCGCGCCGCTCTTATCGTCACGATGACACCGCTGACCCGATCCTTTCTGCGCTCCCGGGTCCTGGAACAGCTCGATCAGGTGCAGGCGACCCGCCAGGATATCCGGGAGATCAGTTGAGTCTAGATGCCTATTAGCATCCGGCGGTTACTTATCGTCCGAGTTGATGAAGCCTTTCTCACGGCGGAAGCAGTGCTGCCCAGGAATCTCGACAGCAGTGTCGAACCCATCCAACCATTCTGTGGCCCATTCTCGCCAGGGCTGACAAGAGCGATTGCAGTGCAGCCATGACAAGCACCGCTCAGTTACAGCTCACCTCGCACATCTCCTTAGGAAAGCTTATCTTTCCGACAGTTGGACCCATTACGAACGATGATCATTCACCGATCCGTTGAAGAGTTCGTCCGCGAGGCGATACAACAGCTCTGAAAGGAGCAGACAGTTCTTTGTTTTTTT
>JABANP010000824.1:0-16007 GCA_013115135.1 Perkinsus olseni | reverse complement strand
GGTGGTTACGGGCATTGCTGGAGCGCAAGTCTCTTGCCCTCCTCTCCCAAGCGACGAGCCTCGGTAAGTCTATCGGGGCCGATCAGATCGAAGTAGTAAGCGACATCGGGCTTGGCGGCGACTTGGAAAGCTGAGAAGAGCTCAAAGATGGCCAGCAAGAAGCCAGTAAGATAACAAGCATCATCTTCAAGCATTCATATACTTCTTGTAACAGCATTAAGCCTCACAGACTTGTGCAAACAACTCGGGAAGTCGAGCGAGAAAACCTCGCACGTTTCAGCCTCTCTCGAAATCCGGTAGGAGAAAATGCAAATGAGCAGTCGACGAAATCTTACCAGGGAAGGTGAGTCCATCGCCGATGGCAACGCCGCCGAATCTGGTGCCCTTGATGGGGTGCTCGAAAAGATATTTTCCAAACGCCGGAATGTAGTGGCCAGCATATGACTCACCGACGAGGAACCTGTTGAAAGAATGGTGATCATAAGCCTACTCGAGAATCGAGCTAACTTACAGGGGATTGCTTTTCAACTCTGGCTTGATGTCATCGTAAAACTTCGTGAGGAAGGTGTAAAGTTGCTTGGTCACATCAACCTCGGTATCGTTAGCATAACCATAGTCAGAATCGGTGTAGCTGTAGCCAGTACCAACCGGGCTGTCAACGAAAATCATATGGTAGTTGTTCGCCCAGGTGATGTTTCTTCTTGCCTGAAGAAAGAATTATGAGCCTTCGCAATCCAGAGAGACACCTTTCGATAAACCACAATTACTTCACATTGTTTCACCCACGAGAACTGAGCACATCGGTAGAAGTCTCTCTTAACTGGACTCTAACTGGTAAAGTCGCACAATTATGATTTATATTCAGTTTAGTTTTCACAATCCAATTGAGATCTCACAATTTAGTTGATAGTGGCAGCCTACCAGAGTGGTGTTGTCGACGAGATTCAGCGGCCCGACTTCAAAGAAATTGCCGATGAAACCAGAGGCGCCGGGGCCTCCTTGAATCCACATGATAAGAGGGGTATCATCGTTGGCCTCGAGAGAAGCGTTGACGGGAGGGAAGTACCTCGAGAGAGAGGAGGTCGAGCTGGTAAGATACAGAGTATTAAGATACTCACCAGTAGAACATGGAGGAATTGTATTTTGGGTCAATGGTCACCATGCCCGCATCGCTTTCGATTTTTCTCACCTAAAAATTGAAATTACTCTGTGAAATACTCAAAGAAGGAGACTCACGTCGGTATCATTCGAGATCTTAGACAGATCCACAGGCAAGCCGAGAACGCTGAGAAGCGTTAATGACGCCAGCAAAGTGCGAATAAACACGGACGACATGAATCGATTAAAATAAAGTGGTAGTAGCTTATGATGATAAAAGAAATTTACTATGGAGTTGCCAGACCAGGATCGACGTTAATTCAGGAATACAGTGTAAATGCTGTATGGAATTATCATGGCTAGTAGACACCGAGCGTGACAGCGACGAGGAATCTTTGTGCCGGCTGAGGGTGATTCTAGCCCTAGTGCGTGCTAGCTCCGGCGTATCTTAGGTCGAAGTTGGTTGGATTCGCGGTTTGTAGATATGTGGAGGTCCGTATGATATGCTCGCTGGTGATTGGAATTGCGTAATAGGACTCCTCAACTCAAGTCAGAGCGGCTAAACTGAAAATTAATGATGACAGTTTATTGGAGTTCCATTTATCATATGGAAACACTAGTGAATAAGCGCTTTCACATTTCACATCGCGGAGCTCCGTTAATCTCGTTAAACGGCATCAAAGATCTTTAGACAAGGCCGTCGGGCTTCGTAGTGGATGTCGCACTGGCAGCTCAACGGAGGCAGCTTCGTTCACGGTGCTGCACACAACCCGCTTGAACAGGGTGAGTTTGTCTATCACGCTTCCAGGTCGCCAACTTGAGTTCAAAGCCGCCAGCCTCTCGTCAACAACAACACGCCCTTCCTTCTGAAGTCCTTCTCGTATCACATAAGCGGCGACGTCCAGCAGGATCTCCTGCGAGGTCTTCTCGAGCCCTCTCCGATGATCGCTGCCAGCGCAGGGTTCGGAGTCACGGTTGTCGGCGGAGCGAAGTACTCTTTCGGAAAGTCCGTGGTGACGATGGCAGAAGGAGACAAAGCGTACCACAAGAAATTGCCCAGCATACCGAGAGGAACCGAGGCCGCAGGGAAGAGTGGCCGCAAGACCGAATCGGTCACTATGAACATCGGGTGTACATCTAGTATGAGCCCCTTGTCAATAGCGTAGTTTTTAACACCGTTCACGGCCTCCTCAAAAGTGCAGATTTCACGTTGTCGCTGTGATTGTAGCACAAATTTCAACTCGTCACTTGGCCGATACAGCTTCGGTCGGCGAACGTCGGCGACGAATCCGTCAAGGGCTGCTGGCGAGGGCGCTCCCATGCTCCCCGGAGGAGAGGCTCGACCCAGCGAAATCAAGGGGGATAGCAACTGTGGCAAGTCCGAGTAGTGGATGACGCCCTTCCTGCCGAGGACCGCGGCAAGCTGATCGTCAGTTTGCAGGGTTCCTCGAGGTCTCTTGAGACCATGCAGGCGGGCATAACCCCAGATCGAGGTGTAGAGTTGTGAGAGAGTACACTCGCTGCTGCCGATGAGATCACGAAGCCTTCGAGACGTTAGGGTGTAGATCGTTTGCTGACCCGACATGGACTCAAAGATACCAACATCAAACCCTGACAACCAAAACAGTCGCTTTTCAGTTGATCGAATAATCGTGCAGAGTTGGCGTGATAGCCGGAAATCCTTGCGCCGAGCGACGTGGCAGATTCACAGTACGTTCGCCTCGTCTATGTTATGTATCATGTACAGCACGATGTAAAAAGAAAGTCTCGATCGATCGAAAAGGAGATGGATCGGCGGCTGCGCTCGTCTGGGAGAGAACACGAGCTGTGACACGCACAGCCCCCGGATATGTAAGCGAATTCAGCTAGAAGGAAGGAAGTCTCTCTGGTCGAATGTACCCTAGAGGGGAAGCTTCTCGACGAACCGTCTGATTGCAACGCATGCCAACGCTACAGAGAGCTCCTAGCTGGGCACATCGGGAAAAGTCTATCACCACACGAACCCACTTGACTAATTCAAACGAAGAACATCTCCTGAGCGACCGCAGAAAGTGGATCAACACGCGACGGTTTGCATGCTTCACAGTGGAGAGTGCACTTCAGCCAAGGACCTTCTCGCGGGTCACGACTAATCACTTGGTGCCCCTGAGTCGAGCTGGTTGAACACGCGAGAAATTGTTGAGAAGCTCCCGTTCACTTGGATGGAAACTCCGAAATGAGGCGAGTCTTGATGCGCTGTAGCCGGGCGTCGTACCTGAGGAGAAGACGCCACTGAGCCAGACTAAAAGAGAGTCTTCAGACCATCTCTTCGACTGGCTCGAGTGCTGTCGGCTTTCCCAGAATGACGACAGACTTTGGTATCGTCGCAAAGGGGTCGAACCGGAGACACTGCCATAGCTTTCGGAGACAGACAGGACACAAGTATGATGGTATCTAAGGTCGAAGCTTGCTCGTGAAAGAGAGGTCGGTCATTGTAT
Source organism: Perkinsus olseni (assembly GCA_013115135.1). NCBI lineage: Eukaryota > Perkinsozoa > Perkinsida > Perkinsidae > Perkinsus > Perkinsus olseni. The sequence goes on along the minus strand of JABANP010000824.1, from coordinate 12,432 downwards.
TACATGCTCAAAAGATTCCCCAGTGTAGGCGACGTTCATGAGACACTTGTAGAAGTGGCAATGGCCCATCCCAAGAGAATGACAAACCTGATCAATACGGGAATTTTCTTCCCACCCGGAATTTCTCTTACCCAAACCCTCTGATTGTACCGCACATCAACGGCACAGAAATCCCCTAACCGAGAACAGCGGTACGAGTCTTAGCTGGAACGGGCGTTAAATGGATAATCATAATGATCCATTCCTTCGCTCATAAACGTTGTGGTGGCTGCAGCCCAGGAGAGGTTTTTTGATATATTCCTTAATCGCGATCTTCATGTAAACGTTCTCCGAGGGGGGGCGATTTTTTCACGAACTGTGGCAAAAGGCTCGACTCAGTTGGTGCCCAGCGAAGGCCCGCGATGATCTCACATTGTGCGCCGCTGCCTTGCAGATTCGTTCCAGTAGTTGTTCACGCGTCGCTAGGGGGAAGGCAAGCTTCTCGAGGCATATCATCGACAGCCAGGACTCGGCATTGGAGCCGGGTTGGACCACGGACGGGCCCAACGAGCAGCACGTACACGTGCAAGGGGGTTGGGCTGAGGGAGCTCGGATACTAGAAGATGATACATTTATGAAGCTTCACCTGATGAAGCATCGTTCTGTCGTTGAATTAACGGCAATCGGCAGGCGAGCCCGAGGCGGTGTAGCGGTGGCTGGCGGGCCCGTGGCTTCGACCCGACGAGCTTCTTTCTAACATATTCATAAACTTACAGCTCGGAGTGAAGCACAAAACGCTCAACGGGCGAAGAGAAAGTCAGAAGAGCTATGGCGAGAGAGTAGTAAGAAATGAGCATTCAAGGAGAGCAATACCTTTTTATCGAGCGTGATTCCTTATCATACCGCAACTCCACTGAATCATCAGCGCATGCTGAGACCACCTTGGTTGGGCGTACAGTATCAATTGGAGGTCCCCCGCTGGCGACTTCATCGTTTGGGCTCGTCGAACAGAGGCTTCCACCGACGGGAAGAAAGCCTCGAGAAAATCATGCAACGGCGGAACTACGGACGCCAATACGTCAACAGCATCTCTATCAGTCAGTATTATCTGACACCTCTAGCCGTGATTCGCAGCTGTTCATCGACAGCTAGCCTACCGGGACAATCTCGATGACCCGAGCCAGCTGCGCAAGATTCTCCTTTGCTCTGAGCTTGAAGTCCTCGAATGATTCACCGCTCTGATTGGGCAGGCGGGTCTGAGCGTGGGCGCATAGATCTACTAATGAGTAGGAATGGGACCGGCTGTTTCCGTACTACGGATTCCGAGTCTTATCTCAACTCCAAATTCACCTTGGATGTCATAGAAGGGAACAATCTACTCTATACAGCTTCAACTGGCTGCTCGAAGACAGGCGAAAGGAGGACAATAGGTTCTTCGTCCTACTCTAGGTTCAGAACATACAGCGCTCCGAACTATTTTGAAATAAAGTATAAAAACCTAATTAGAAACGGTCACAGTTTCTAAATTAGAAACAATTATTAATGGATGAAGACGACTTTGTTTGTGAAAACGCTATTGATGTCGAACGGTTCGTTGCTTTAGCGAGGGCCCCTCGCCGAGGGGGTTATAGCTTTGATAGCATTACTATAGTCCTCCCCCCCGCTGGGCGCCAGCGCCACCGTAGTACAAAAGAACATTCCCGAAGGCCCTCGTCCTGTCGGGTTTCGGGAGGGATTTCTGGTCTCCCGTTTCTGCCTTCACCCACCATTCAGGCGTCTTTTCTGTTGCCTTTGCCTACCTGTCGCACGCGCTCTCTTGGATTTTGTACTTCACCCCTCGCTCGCCCCAGAGGGACATTACCACCCGCACGATTTTCAAATTCCGAGGGCCGTGGACCACGGCTTTACTTCCCACTGGACTACAGGGACGGGAGGGTTCTCTAGAGGAGCACAAGATACCCTGGGTGCGGTCTTGGGACGGTTAACCAGTGAGGGCCAGTTCCGGTTCGAGGCTGTTCGGTCGGCTAGTCATCGCTCGATGTACTGCCTTTGATACAGAAATACGGTGTTGATGATATTACGTAACATGCCACCTGAACGATCCATCATTCTAGCATCACTTGCTCTCATTGCATTGATATCCAGACTACCCCTCGGTGACGCCATCGGGACTGGGGGTCCCCATCCCTCGGAGGATGTAAGGCCGCAGGTCTGCTGTGTTAACGCTGGTACTCCAACTCGAATTAATCGAGAGAGCTGCTGGTTCCCTTGGTGCTATGCTGAGCATTGGTCAGCCTCGTCTGGTCACGTGACCGCCGTTTTACTCTCAGGGCTTCCCTCCGATACATAACTCGTCTCATATCTTCATGCCTCCCGAACACGAAACGTACGAAGTTCTCTGTTCTTACAGAGCTGGCACGAGTGGCGAGGATGACTGGTCGGCTTTGGCAATCTCCTACGGTAAACAAGAAGGGATGAATATCATTAGCATTGGCTGCCCCAAGATTGGTGGTCGGGAGGCTTTCGAGATGGTGTAAGGGAGGGGCTGCGTACGACGGCTGCGTCAATTCAGTATGGCATTGCCTCATTTGCCTCAGAGACCATCGCTACATCTCCAGCTGGACACCAAGCAGCGTCAAAAAAATTAAGTTCGACCCGTTCAGAGGTCTAGGGGACCCAGTTCTTGATGGAATAGTGGGTCGTCTGAGCAATGCCACGGAGAACTTCAGATCGTACGCTTTTGGACTGGCAGAAATGAAAGCTGCCGGCGAAATATTGAGAGAAGCATGCTCCACTGTGCAAGCGATTGTGAAGAGGAGATACCCTTCATTCAAGCGCATGTGCGATGGTTTCTTCTCGACCCGCCAGTACAGGTCGAAATAGAAACCGAAGCTCATGAGGAGTGGAAGAGTGATTAGAGTCCGCTCTGGTTGTATTCATAGAGGTAACAAGGAGTACCATGATGAGAGCACAAATGCATGATTAGTGGAAAATCGGGTACTCCTCGAAGTTGTTATCATCCTCATCAAATCGTATCTTGTTTTTTCGCTGTGAAGTCGCACATAAGTTGCGAAATCATCGCGTTGTGATTATCTATAGAGTATACAGCTTCTGTTGTGTTTTCTGCGGTCTGCGGTTTACACCGGAGGAATGAGCGCTGTAGTGGCCCGATGCCTTAGCCGCATGTCGAGTACCAGACTCTTAATTAGATTCCACTGACGACTCCATCGGGTGGGCTCGTCGAACGGAGGCCTCCACTGACGGGAAGCTTCGCCAGGCAACCACTGGTTGACTCATTTCAGTATACTTTCACGCGCCTCAATCAAGGACCAGAACAAAACTCACCACAACGGGATAAATTTAGTTTTGAAAAAACCAAACTTACAAAAAATTTAAGTAAAATTGTTAAAATTTTAAAACTTTTACAAGAATACCCAATACAGAAACCCCCAAGAAATGAGCACTTCGGTAGTGGAAGTCTCCCTGGGCCGCTTCTGACGTTGGGAAGTGAAATCGCTGACACAGTCGAGCATGACCAACCCAAATTCAGTGTCTTCAAAAAGTCTGCCCACGGGCAGTGGTACTTAGAGAAGCCCTAAGGGATGTCTGACCTGTCGTATTGTAGGCCAGTCGACTCGGGCAAGAGAACTCAAGCTGAGTATATTTATTCCCAGGTTTTATTATAAAAGATTCTCAATATTCTGTTTTAGCGATCTGAAATCTCGCTGTAGCGTCGAAAAGCGAAATCACAAGGGCTTATTTATTTTACTATCGCCTTGGTACCAAATTCCGCGCAACTGCCGACGAATTTCATACCAAATCTCGCCCAAATCTTACGAAGTGGCCGCCGCGAACAGCTTCTTTATCATCATCGCTGACGCCAGTCTGTAGGCAAGCCTTGAGGGCCGGAGGGCATCCGGCTAGACAACCAATGGGGTCAGTCATAACTTGTGAGAAATATCGATTACTGGGGCGAAGTTGACGTCAATCTTGCTAATCTTGCATTTCCTCAACGCCGACGCTCATTGAACAATTGCGGCTTCCTTACTGAGACTGACGATTCGGTATTGACTGTAAAGGCGATCAACGGATATTGATAGCGTATCTTTCACTTAGGGGTATCATAGGTTGACCTCAGGTGATTTTTATTGGAAGATATTTACTCATGTCCGTCGTACAAGCCACCACCGCAGCCTCAAAGGTCGCTAGACGCTTTATCCCCCTCCTCGATCGAGTCCTGGTCCAGAAGCTCCGGTAAGTCGCATGGTGCCGCTTCTTCGAACGATAGAAAAGGTCGAGCTATTTTGTCTTTGACCAGCATGAAAGATACGTTTCTGTCTGTCGCCTGTACACGCTACTTTCACTACACCCTTTGCGTGCCAGTTAGTTGTCTATAATTATAGTGAATTCTGCTATCCCTACCATTCTTTCCGCTCTCGCAGCTGAACAGCTAGGATCCGACCGACTAACAATCCTAGTTAACTGTCGACCTATTCCGTGTTTTACTAGCATGAAAGATGCTTTTTTCTAGTCCATTCTTTGTTGCTGTGCAAGCCACTTACACACTGTTCACCCTCTGCCAAGATTCCTTCAAATTTGCATCATCTTTGACCGTCAGTGTTGTATCTCTCAACGACCGAGCTCTTGCCCGACCGACAATCTCGAGAGAATTTTCTTCTGTCTGACCAGATGCTTTCTGTTGCTCTCGTTCAACCGTTCTACTTGTCTCCCTTCCTCAGCGTCGAGTCCAAGACGGCCACAGGCGTGTTTCTCCCCGAAGCTGCCAAGCCCACCATCAACCAAGCTGTGGTGATGGCCATCGGCAGCGGCAGGGTGTTGAACGATGGAACGAAGGTGAGTCGCTTATCATCACCATCCGCTCTTGCAAACTGGCGAGAGAACATCGCTGTGAGCCATACGAAATTCATACTTGTCGTTCAGCGAAGTAATTCTGGAATCGACTCTGGAGCTGCTTTTCACGCGTAAAATCATGCGGTTCCAGGATCGATTCTCAGTTTCTGAATTGGTGTTTTGAACGCCCCTAGAGCACATGAGCAGTTTTTGGAATCTTTTGTCATGAATCTGTCATGGATGTTCTGAGCGACCCTCTACGCATTGTCCTACAGCAAATATCGATCAATTTGATAGCCTCTGTTGGATCAAAGGTTCTCTTCGCGGTGCGGGATTGGATATGGTATCAGGTGCCAATCTCGGTCCAGCCCGGCGATAAGGTCATCATTCCCGAGTTCGGCGGTATGAACTTGAAGTTGGACGGCGAGGACTTCCAAGTCTTCCGTGATGATGATATCGTTGGCAAGATCGTCTCTCCTGCTGCTGATGCTGCTGAGGAGAAGAGCGCTTAAGGTAGCGGCCGTTTCCGAAGGTGACAGATACACTTGAATGCCCCCCAGTTTCTCATCACTTCTTCACGTTGTGTTGGTCAATTTGCTCGGGAAAATCTCCGCTTTTATTCTGTGTTTTCGTCAGCGTTGCTCGACGAAGTTTTGATAGTCGTGGAAGAGCGTTTCGTGTGGAATTTGGGATGAAGGTAGCGTCCTTCAGTCGTGATTGCGAGATCTTTTCGGGAGATTGGTAATTCTTCGGATCGTAGAGGGAAGGTAATGTCAGGAACAACATCCCAAAGCCGGGGGTATCGTAGTTGCTGCTGTCCTGGTTAGAGTGTAATTCGGACTAATGGTAAGGGCGTTGCTGTTCTTTATGATACTTCTTTCCGCAGTGCGACCTGGAGCTTGCTAAATCTAGTGATGATCAACATAGGGGGGTCTTCATGGCGAAGAAAGATTCTCGTGGACCTGTTCGACTGTGCCTCTCGTCAACCTAACATTCAAGAGTCTGTTTTTGCAGTTTGCCTCTTTCTCCTCCTGTTATGGTAGTGCAATGTTTGAGGATTTGAAGCTGGTAGTAAACGGGTCAACGGCGTGGTGACCGAAACACTCAGAACGCAGAAGGAATCGGTGATATCTCTCGACGCTGGACCGAAATTTCACGCCGTTTCCTTTGCTGTCGCCATGCACGGCTACGTCGGTGGGGACCTGGATGGTAGCGCTCACCCGAATCTTTCCATGAAAGAGAAATATATGGGTAAAAGCTAGAGGCTCTGGGTTGAGTCGAACCACGAGCAGATCGATCTTTACTGCTCAAATGCTGAGCACTACAGATTGATGCGGGCTTAGAGACGTTTCGCGTTCGACTCCGGGCGGAAAGGGAGGCGGAGTTTTTCGCTCTGTAATCGTTTTTTCGATTTTTTGCTGAATTTAGAAGTTGATGCCTTTTTTCTGGGTGTTTTTAGGTCCAGAATATTAACTCATCAATAGCTAGCAGCGAAAGAACCTCCTTAGAGAGCATAGACCGGAAAAGTGGTACTGGGGGTTCACGGTGAATTGGGCGTGCGTTGAAATGGAGTTCGCGCGGAGCGTGTAATTTCCCTCGGGTTTTCGCATGGGTTTTGATCAACGAAATTTCGTCTATTTTCAACATTATTTGAGGTCTCATGGAGATTCGGTGCAATTGCTTAGCTTTGCTGAAAATGGGTTTTGATCCTCTAAGTCTCATCAATCTTTACCACTGTTCGAGGTCTAACAAGAAATGCGGTGAAATTTCGGTTGCTTAGCTTTGCTTTGCCGATAGTGACGAGATTACGAAAGCTAAAATGAAGGTATTATAGACGAGGTTAGTTTTCTGTATAAAATTATAGGATTTTAGAACTCAGCCAGCATTTTCCCGACGGCAGAATCGGCGCATCAGAATTTTATTTTGTTTTTTTAACGTTTCAAACATGTCCATCAAAAAATAGCTAAAACAAAGCAGTACGAAGAGTTTTAGGGATCACTGAGGCTGGGTTTTCGGGGCAGTTAAGATTGATACGTACAGGTTGGCTTCTCTCTGATTTTGCCCGACCTTCTTCCCTTCTTGCCCAAGACTGAGTCAAACTCGAAGTGAGTTTCGTCGTAGAACTTGGAGAGTTGTTTTTGAATCTTTCAAGTAGTTTATGAGCCCGATAAAAGTAGTAGGAGTTAGTACCGCTAATAGCATATCCATTGGCATGCCCGCCGCGCTGGAAGCTGTGCTTTTGTGTGTTTTAATGCCAAATTTATGTTATCCCATTTCTGCAGCTCATGAATGAAGATATAATTTCTCATGTTATCAGGTGCTCGACAACTCGGGAAGATATGCTCTTGGCTTCAACGATGACTTAGCGTGAGCAAACTCGCGCTTCCTGTTCGTCCTCAATCGGGCTGTTGGTAGTTACGGTATTCCGTGCAAGGCATCTGATGAATCTACCAAGCCGGCTAGTAACGTTACCGACGGACGACAGGATACGTTTTGGTGGACGGTCCAAGCCCGTAGGTGTGGGAGTAGATGATTTGGCTTTTTCGTTCGGAGGAAGGATATAGGGTCGGAGTCGTATCTTGAGGTCGAGCTGGTCAAAGACGCGTTAGAAAGATTCATAAACAATAGATCGTTCTTGGGAAAACTTAGTGCTGGGTGAAAGATTCCTTCTCTGTTATTCTTTCAGGCGCGTGGGTCGAGTTAGATCTGTCGTCCCGAGATCCCGAGCGAAGACCGGTGCAGGTTACGCAGATCATTATATTTTGGCATGGAAATTGCCACGCGGATAGCTTTAGGATACAAACTTCCACGGGAGAGGTGATACGATATCAGGGTTGGAAATGAGGATTTTCGAGCGGGGTCGCTCGTTCGCTGAGGCTTTGGCCGCGATGGGTGATGGTTGATCGGTCATTCATCACTTCTGTAATTTTCCTCTATCATTACTTGTGATGCATACTGGTTCTCATTGGCAATTATATCACGGAATTGTGATATTCCGAAGTTCATAGCCTGTCAATTCTTAACGGTTGATGGCGACTAGCGTTTGTTAGTGGCTCGTCGGACAGTCTGTTGGACCGAGAGAGCCTCCGTTTTTGCTCACCTCTGTCGTCAACCAGTCGAGAGAAACCCTCGTTTCACCGCCTCTGTCAAGAAATATTGTTCTCAGAGTTGGCACACAGTCCTCGAGGAGAAGGAAGCGCGGCATTGCTGTGCAGCCGAAGGATATAGATATCGTGATAACGGCGTGGAGGATGCTCAGGGGCCTACGGGATGCAGCTTCAACAGAATATCTAAGGTCGTAGCGTGGGTTTCATCCAGCCTTCTTGCTCTCGATAGCCCGAGATTTCATCATATTTTTTGACCGAGTTGGGCAAGCGGCATAATTTGTCGTGCGACGTTTTTCACGACGTCCGAGACGCTTCTTTCTGTGCATTGAAATTTCTCGCTTTTCTGTCGGATGGTGAAAAAAATAAATTTTTTTCTGGTTTTTGCCTTCTTCCGTGATTTGGAGTCTCACGGCGGCTGCCGTTCTTTCAGCTCCCCAGGCTGGAGGGAAGCTGTTCGAGGATTCGCTTGGAGATGTCTGACGGGCATCCTGATATGTGGTGAGAGCCAGGTTCGAATCCCGGCGGCGGCATTTTCAATGGTATGGAAATTACGCGAAATTGTTGATAGCTTCTCGATGGTGTCTTTGTTTCCTCTGTCGCAGCAGGCAGGAAAAATATTTTTTTGTGCAAAATTTTCGGAAATTTCGGGTAATTCCCGTGGTGTGCCTCAGGTTTCGACGTTATCAGTTCGGCATTCGGCGACTGGTCGTGAGAGGGTACTACAGTGATGAGCTGCGGATCGCATCTTTCTCCCTGGACAACTTCAGGAGGTCGAGCAGGCTGTCTTTAAGTGAGGCATCGACACTTGTTCCTCTCAGTATTCTGTGGACGTGGCTCGGCCGTATAGACCTTGTAGCCGCCAATTTGGTCACCGGGAGCAGTCAACCTTCGTTAGTCGACCCGTGCCACCGAAAAATTTCGCGAGTTCCTGCGCCAGGGCTCTGGATTTTATCGAGGCGGCCATAAAAACCGTGAATTTTCGATGACAGTTTTTTGTTGTTTCTTCGCCACTTTTCTGAGTATAGGTAATTTTCGACGCCCAGGGATACAGTAATCTTAGACCAGTCAAACGTCCGTTCCACACGCGAAACGGCTGATCGATTGTGAATATCTTGGCGCGTGACGAAAGTTTGCTCATTGTTAACGTCATTTTGGTATCGCGAGCAGTTGAGGAATGATTTTTCATGTTAATAGGGATAAATCGTTCGAGCTTGCATTCCTTCTATCGTCTTTGATGGCGGTCCTGTCGTCTCAGCTCCCCTGGAGGCGACGGGAATTGTGGAAGATGTGGTATCAGCGGAAGTGGCAGAGAACGAGGAGTCGTCCTGGTTGCTGGCTTCGCGAAGTAATTCTTGCTGGGGCAGTTACACTATGTCGTTGTAGGTAATTTAGTAGTAGAAAGCATCGTAAGTAGATAGGGCTTATAGTGAACGAAATAGAGTAGAGAGAATAACGGGATGCTAGTATATTAGAGCTAGCGAACACACTATTGTGTTATCTCGGCAGTGCCCTAAGATTGACGGTCGATGGGCGATCACGACTACATTGTGACGGAAGCAGAGACACTCACACAATCTCGTTGTAGTAGTAGAACACAACATAAGTTGATTGGGCTCATAGTGAACGGGTTAGAGCGGGTAGCTGAGAGAACTTGCACTAATGACGGGAGGGTAGTATGATGGAGCTCGTGACCACACAGTTCGGTTGCGTTATGGTGACAGTGGACGAGGCTTGGCAGTCCTAACTGGCGATCAGTAACTTCTCTGATCTGGGAGGGCCGCAAGGAAAATTAATGTTTTCCTTTCCTCAGAGAAAGCTTTTTTCCCTGTTTTCAGGAAAAATCGAGGTTTCAATTCCGGATTTTTTTTCAAATTTTCAGAAAAGAGGAGGTCGGGTGGAGCTGGTCGCAGCTATCCTCCACCGAAGATACGCTCAAACGGTTTCCCGACGGTGTCTCTGTTCATGCAGAAGTCTGCGGACGTTAGTGGCAACAAAGCTTGGTTGGCAACGGGCTCTACTTTGGTGAGGGGGAGTGGAGGACGGGATTATCTTAGTTTTTGCGTAAAATAATTTTGCGAAAAAAATGTGAAAATTTTGAAAAATTACTGAATATTTCTAGGCAGGTAGCTCACATATAACTAGCGATTAATTCACTCCGCCCGGCGGAGTCCGCCGGCCCGTCCTTATATTATTCTCATGAATATCACTAGGCCTTCGTAATGAAAAAGCGGAGCTCGGCACGAAGTGTCGGGTTCGAACCCCAGCCCGGGCGTTTTTCCGTATTTTTTATGGTTCATCTAAAACGGTCCACGACGGTTTTGCTTGGTAGAACGGGGGTGAGAGCGATTTCTTATTTTTTATAGAATACCCAAAGCGCGTGCTTTCGAATGGTATGTGTCTCGCGAGTTCAATCGACATGGTCGTGGAGAAATAATTTGAAAGAACGAACGCACAAAAATGCGCAGAAGTGACAGTATATGCTCCGCTCGCTCCGCAGTTTTTGTATTATTTCGAGTTGCAATTGAGTTTTACGCGTAATACGTGAAGTGGCGTTTTTCGCAGAGTGAGGAGCGCGAAACCTGATTTGATATGGAGGCAAATCACCTCACGAAAACTACGTGGCGCATTTAGCGAAAAAAAAGGATATTTTTCGGTTACATTATTTTTGTTCGATTTTACTTGATTTCACACTCCACTTTTCGCTAGGTTACTTTTTTCTCCAGTTTCTGTTTTTATCCTTATTTTTCGTTTTTTTCGCAGTTTTCGTGAAGTGTGGAACGTAGTAGTTCTCATGTGAGATTAGCACACTTACTATCGCTAACTACAGATTGCCCTTGCCCACGCAAAAATGATTCTAGAGGGAGTTTGCTTTATTATCAGTTGAAAGCAGCCAATCGTAAACGACTAGACGACGGACGCCAGGGGCTGAGACCCTGCAGCACGCAGGTGAGATGGTACTCATCTCGGAGGCAGAGAGGATCATCTTTATTATCGTCTTGAAATGATTCTAAACTCAGGCTAACCGACGCCTGCTGGAGGAGGCAGCAGCGAAGGGAACGGCGGAAGAAGTGGTGGACGGGGTGACTAGAGACGAGCTGGGCGTGCAGAGTCGCGAGTAGGATGGTAGGATTCTTGTTTACAAATGGTTTTTTGGTGATTTTCGAGGTGGGGATTCTCATATTATGACCAATATTATAGGAGCAATACCACACCATTCGGAAATGTATTCGTCTAGTGAGGGTAAAAACGTAGGAGTGGATTTATAGGACTGGGTAGTGAAGGAATTGTGACGACGAGGTTCTCGTCGATCCAGCTGCCAACTAAGATTCCTGCAACATTCCGCCGTTACTGAGATGATTCGAGCTAGTTGTGTTGTTATTTCAGAGTGAACTCTCGCTCTTTCACAGCGTCCACGCAGGAGTCTGAGGACTCGGGCAGAAAAATTCGGACGTCCGAGAGTCGGACGAGGTAGGTGTAGCTCTGGGTGGTCGGTGGTCTTCCGAGTGACGTCGTTGGGGTTGAATAGTTAGTTAATAATAAAAAATTCTCTCGTTTGTTATCACTCTGAGCCCGCATGATTCGTTCGGCTTTGAACTGGCCGTGCACAGTCACCCGAACTGTGATGTAATTAACAGCGGTGATGAAACTCATCTTTCTTCATCACAAAACGAACGTCATTGGAAGCTAGTACTAGGGAGACAGCACGCATGGGACGGCTAAGACAGACGGCACAGCGCTGAGAGCTCGCAAGGCATCGACTTTAAGGGGCTTCAGTCGCACTGATGCATGGATTTCGTCGGATAATATCATCCGAAAATCTCAGAATTTCCGGCAGATATTTTCTTTCTGTTAAGGTCCAGAGGAAAGACGTTCCTGCCGTGGCTGCCGTCGACTCTCTACGACAACTTCGTGTGCCGAGTGGGGAGTAGAAGCTATACTCCGCCTCACCACAAACGGGTAAGAAAAATACGTTTTGTCTGTTCGAATTTTGGGGGTCGAGAGTCGCTTGAAGTGCGTCAACGGCGGGTGGGCGATATGAAATCGGGTTTTCATACGATAGCTGACGAATATTTCTATAGAATCTTGCAATGATTCATACCAATCGCGGAGTTCCCTAGGATGCATTGAATTTGTCTTAGTTATTTCTACTTTTTTAAGTTACACTTGGTCGTTTCTGTAAGCATCTTCTTCTCGTATTGGGCGAGAATGGGAATCCTGTCGTCGTACAGTTCTATCGGAAGTGGGATCGAAGGAGTTGAATGATTTTCACTTGAATAGAAGGTCTTCAGTAGACTCTGTAGCGCACTGCGAAGGATTTTTTTTTCGCAAGGAGATGTGGGGATTCCCTCTGTCGTCTGATGCGATACGATTTGTATCTTGGGAGGTATGTTCTTACATGATGTCGGAGAAATTTGGTATCGTATGCTCTTCTCAGTACCTGTCAGCTCACGAGCAATGGCTGCTGAAGAACGCTCCTTCTGGTGGTCATGGATCT
>JABANP010000823.1:0-16042 GCA_013115135.1 Perkinsus olseni | reverse complement strand
TCACCGTTACGAATCTTGCGTCGAATCTGGGCGTTCGCGCGCCCTTCTGGGACGCGCATTGGCCACGACTAATACACAGTGTATTAGTAACAACAATAATTATGATCATTACTGAGTAGTAGCAGCTATAACAACAACAAAAAAAGCACAGATAATCGCGTCACACAAAAGGGAGACAACAGTGAAGTCACCGCGTTGTGACAAGGGACAAGTAGCTCTTGCTAGTCATCTTGGAGAAGTTCTTGGATCTTAGTCATTAGCTCTTGCAGCTGCCTTCCCCTAGTACGAGTCCAAGTCGAAGCGCTGGGGCGGACGTAGATGACAGTGTCATAGAGGGCCACATAGTCATCGATGGAGGTAAGCTGAGGAGTAGTTACCATACCGTTCTCGACGACGACATCCAGAGCTTGAAGTCTAATGTAGTCATCTCCTACTGCATCGTCGATCACAGAAGCCAACCCGATGTGAGGAGATGTAGTAGATATAACCACCGAGCCTAGTGATGGTATAACTTCCATGAACTTACCGAACAGGGGCCTTCTCGAAGAGCCGAAATAGTCTCGTAGCTTAGTAGACACTGCTGGAGTGGCTAGTCGTAGACAACTCATCCTCTTGTTGTGATTGACCATCTGTAGCTCCCGGGGAAGGTGTTGCCCATATAGTAGGAGAATCAGGTTGTCCTTCTTCTTGGCGATCATGTAGTTCTTCTTCGGCTTGTAGTTGTGCAGAGGACTCCGAGGCAACAGCCTCAGTAGCACTATCCCGACTAGTCTCATCTCCTGACCGTAGTGCGCTGGGGGAGGGTTGGCGCATGTGCTGTAGGGCGGTTGCATCCCTGGCTCTGGCAACGCGTAGAGCATCGTCAGGTTGAGAGGTAGTAGTCAGCTTCATAGTGCGGAGGGTACCATCAGAGTCGAGGTAGGCTCGTTGAGATCTTTGATAGTAGTTCAAGACCACTTCTTGTAGTGCCGCAGCATGGGTAACATTCTTCAAAGAGAAGGACTCGGACGCACCATAGATTAGTGGGACAACCGCAGTAGTGTCGTCTTCACCCGCCTCCACTCCGCCGATGCCTTCCAGCAGTATGCCCTGGATAGCCTTGACCATAGAAGAGCCTTGTAGTTGCACAATAGTATAAGGGCCACTCCAGTGTGTTTGAAGATGGTTACCAATACTAGTATCTGCTCTCTTGGTTACGAAAACTAAGTCGAACAGCTTAGGCTTATAGTCGTTGGGGTGGTCACTGGCATACCGCTGAAGATGGTGTTGTTGCTTGATACGCCACAGCTCAAGATACTCGCCAAGCGTAGTTTTCATATCCTCCTTGGCATCAGTAAGTAGTGGGACGTTCTTGTGAACAAAGTCGACAATGTCAGTAGTAGAGTACCGCAAGTTGAGTGTATCCCAGTCGATGGAGCTGTCCATCTCAGGGTGCTGCCCAGGAAGTCTCCCGCTGTAGCCATAGTGTAGTTGGAAGGGGCTCACATTAGCCCATAGGCGAGGGGTATGGTTGTAAGCTCGCACGGCGACTAAGTAGTCCGCGATGTAGGCGTTCTCCACGATACTAGTAGATGCATCAGGGCCAGTGATAGGCCGACTGGCCTGTAGTGCCCGGGTAACTCCCACAAAGTCTTTGTGCGCTCGCTCCCAAAACCCTAGTTGATATGAGTAGGCCGGCAGTATGTAGTGTCGAGTACCATGGCGACCAAGTATAGTTCTCACTGCCTTACTCGACAAGATGGACCGATCGTGATCTGTAAGTAGTACAGCTGGGCTGCCGTGTTCTAGGAACACAGAGTCCAGCACGCCGGCCACAGTAGTAGCCTTGCTGTTCCGCATAGGGCGGGCAACAGTAAAACCACTCACGTAGTCATGTATCAGCAAGATGTAGTGGTCCTTGTCAGAGTCACTAGTGGGAGTAGTGTTGTTCGACGAACTTGTACTAGCACTAGTGCGACCATAAGGACCAGCTACGTCAACACCGACCAGCTGCCAGAGACACTCTGTCAGTAGTGTTTGGACTTGCGTGACCAAGTAGTTATGCTGTCGAGTAGCACGGGCCTTCAAGCAAGGGATACAAGACCCTATAGTTATGCGAATCAGCCTGAACATAGAGTCACGCCAGTAGTCCCTCCGAAGTAGGATGTGTACTCGCTTAGCTCCCAAGTGGCCATAGAGGTAGTGGAAGATAGTAGCCAAGACTCGTATCAGAAAGGCAGAGTAAAGGCTCCTTCCCAAACATAGTACACCCTTCTCATTGTGGGGCTGTGTTAGTCGATGTGGCTCCGGATACCGACGTAGTAGGCCGTCATCATCCAGAAAGCACACCTTAGAGAGTCTCTGTAGCCGAGTGGCTCTAACACCATACAGAGCAGTAGTGGATTCGCCTAGTAATATAGTCTTGAGGTCACGTATATCTTGATCCTCTAGTTGGGAGCGGAGAACACATTCTTGAACACGGGTAGTGAACTGAGAGTCTTCCAGAAGCCCTTCCGTTATTCTGTCGGAAGGCTTGGCATAATCCATGATAGCTTCTAGTTCACCCCGTTGGTCCTCCGGTAGTGGACCGACCTCTGGCAAGTCAATGCCGTCTTGGTTGATGGCGAGAACAGAGGGAGCTGTAGTTGAGATCACCACATCTTCATCAAACTCATCTGGGTGCTCTCTGTAGTCATAGATCACCTTGGCAGTAGTCATAGAGTTGAGTACCGCAGTAGGATTGATAAGATCGCCGGTAGTTCTCGCCCTCGATACACTGTCGGCGTAGTTGAGCTCCGATGGAACATGTAGTACAATCACGTCCAACTCTTCACAGAGCTTTCGGACCTCAATCAGCCTTCTTCTCTCCACAGCCGGTAGTCGCTTGTCATTGGCAGGTCGACGGAGCCTATAGATAGTGATTTCACTATCACATAGTAGCCGAACTTGCCGAGGTCGCAATACCGGGGCTAGTGGATCTAGTGGGACCTGGTTGGGCTTGTAGTAGCTCGGCACTGGGAGATATGGAGACATCAGTTTGAGTAGTTGGAGGCCTTTCCAAAGAGCAACTAGCTCCTTGCGAGGGATAGTCCACGAAGTCTGGGTCTTCGGAAAAACGCCACCTCGACTGAGTAGTCGAGTTGAGATTGTAGTGTTGTCCGTGCAGCGGACGTCTACTCCCCAGATATCGGTAGAAGCATCCGTGGAGACTAGTAGTGGTTGTAGTTGAACATCTATATGGCGGGGGACCCCTCTTGTAGTGACAGCTTGGCACTCCTTCACCCAGTCTTCCAAGTCGTTGGCCACGTTAGTATCTATGGGGTCTGACCATGACTTGTAGTTCTCACAGATGCGCCTCCATATAAGTCTACCCTTCAGGTCGTACTCTATGAAGATCCCGAGGGGATCATAGAGCGACGCTAGTGCCGAGCAAGCTGCCCGCTTAGTAGTAGCTCCACTTGGTAGCTGGCCAGAGTACACGACGAAGAGTTGTTCATCGCGGTAATGATAGCCAAGTAGTGACTTCGAAGTAGTCTCCTCTGTGGATGATTGTGACCATGATCGAACATTCTTAATGGAGTCGGCCTTGAGACCATGTCCACCGAGGATGTGTAGTGAGAAGTCATTAGCTTGTGAGGCTAGTTCTGGGCTATCACCACCATTGAACAGGTCGTCGACGTACTTCAGTAGTACGAACTCCTTGGGTACCATAGGCCCTTGACGGATGTAGTCGAAAGCCTCCGGAGTTGGTAGTAGAAGAACTTCGGCCAGAGTGTCATCGTCATACAAGTAGGGGTCGACTAGTGGACTGAGAGTAAGAGTGGCACCGGCTTTTCGTAGTGCATCGGCCTCAGTAGTGATGTCGTAGGTACAACACTCTAGGAAGTTCGGTGCACTGCTAGTCCCGAAGGATACGCTGCTCCATAGCACTGTGTAGTCACCGATACAGGTGTAGTTGGTGTAGGCCAAGTCATGTAGAGAGGCCTTCATCTGACAGAATGCCTTGCTGATGTCAGATGCTACGAAGTAGCGAAATCCTCGGAGTTGTAGTAGGGTACCCTGAAGGTCGTTCTGAGTCCGACCTCCACGTAGTAAGTACCGGTTCAACACTCTGTAGTCGAGCACGATCCTGCACGGCGTAGTCGGGTGGTTATCCCTGAAAACCGTATGCGCAGGAGTGTAGTGCTTTGGCTTCATAACCGTAGTGCCCTCATAGTAGGTGCCAGTAGTAAGCTTGTCCCACGCTTGTTGACATTGGTCGAAGGAAGGACCTCCGTTGTAGTTGTCCACGGAATTGTTCTGTACAATAGTGCAGAAGCCCCTGTCGATGTAGGTAGCTAGTGCTTCTTGGAACGCTTCCTTCTGGGTATGGGACAGTCGCTTAGTACACCGGGCACCACGAGCGGCAGCTTGACGGTAGTTCATAGGGGGCCTAGTGGAGTCTCTCCATGAAGCACGTACTATAGCTCTTCCGAGAGGAGTAGTTGCATCATATGCCCATTCTCGGTCTAGTGCTTCCCACGGTGGGAGATTGTCTTCTCCACGGTCTTCTTCATCGTCGCCTGAGTCATCGTCGTCCAAGTTGGCCACGTTAGTATGTTCGTAGCCATGTTTGGGGGGTACCCAATTATTAGTTACTGTGTCGTCGTTGCTGGAGTTCACCATGGGAGTTAGTGATGCTGCCTGCACTCGGCTGGAAGTCATAGTAGTGTCGTTCTCCCCGTGGTTACATGGGCCTTGGCCACGAGTCAATTGATCGACATTGACTGAGTTAGTGTAGGCGTCAGGGAATATAGTCGAGAACCATGGTGTGGTAGGCTGCAGAGATACACCATCATAGTGAACAGGTTCACAGAATTCTTGAAGGCACAACCGATTGATTTGTTGAACCTTGTAGTTGATAACACAGTGATCCTCTCGATACACTCCTGATTGTTCATCACCGTAGTGACGAACGTGGTCATCAAAGGTAACCCTTGGTTGAAACGGAGTTACCGAGTAGTTAGTCTCGATGTGGTAGCCACTCATGTTGATAGTGATTTGAGTGTCGAGCAGAGCCATAGTAGGGCAACCAAGGATGACTGGAGTAGTGAGAGGCACTGTAGTGACTAGGAAAGGTGTCAACCTCTGAGGCTTTGGGAGTGGATACCCTTAGTCGCACCGAACCAATAGTATGGAGGTTACCACCATTAGCAGCACTGAGCGTACTTGGTATATTAGTCTCGATAGAGGCATTGGGAGCCACCTCATTGAGACAGGAGGCAGTAACTAGTGAGACATTTGCACCAGTATCGTAGATGGCTAGTACCTCAGTGTCTTCAATAGTGACGTAACCTGTCAACATACCATCTCGGTGTCGGACACGTGGGTCGGGAGTGGGGGCCCGCTTGCGAGAGCTGCGTAGTGTATAACAGTGGGAACCACGCTCAGGAGTAGTGTCGTCGAGGAAGGTGGCGTTCACATTAGTGTTAGCTCTCCCTTTAGCAGCCGGCCTTGAACCAGTTCCCTTACCCGTGCTGGGCTGAGACTTGGTGCCAGATGAGTTGCCAGAGATCTTAGTAGTCGACGTGGTAGGCATCCTAGCACCACAGACATATGCTAGGTGACCCGGGTTGTTGCATCGATGGCATTGTAGTTTCTCGGCATTAATCCGACAGGTCTCAGCCGTGTGCTCAGGATTGCCACAGATCCTACAGCGGTCACGTAGTCCCGCGGGCGTAGTAGCTGGGCAGTTCTTCGCAGAGTGGCCCTCTTTATGGCACCGGAAGCAAGTGAAGCCAGTCACATCATTTCTGATGGCTAGTAGGTGGTGAAGAGAGTAGTCATCCTGGGAGTCTTCGTCATAGTTGTCGCAGAGGCTGTTCACCGAAGGCCGTCTCTCTGTGACATGATGGTCTTGACTAGTTGCGCTCGTTGGAGTGTAGTCCTTGACGCGACGATCGCGTTCACGACGGGAGTCGCTTGAGCGATCGCGTGGTCGGTAGGAACCGGAGCGGTAAGACTCCGTAGTACGAGGTTGAGTAGCAATACTAGTCATAGGACCCTTGAGCTCATAGTCTACGCCGTAGTAGTTGATAAGTTGTTTATGATGAAGTAGTACTCCATCTCTAAACTGCTCGAAGGACATCTGGTCGTTCATGAGGTCGACGTCTAGTCTCTGGCGTAGAAGCATAGATTTCAAACCCTTATGTAGTCGGAGTTTGAGATCACGATAAGGCACCGGTGAGCCAAGATCATGTAGTTCCGAAGCCATAGTCTCTAGCTTCTGAATGAACTGGTAAACCGTGCCTTTTCCTTGTACGCAATGAGCCAAGTCATCACTAGTACGCTGGACATGACCCAACGTATCGTAGTGATAACGAATACGACCGAGTAGTTGATGTAGTTGGCGCTGATAAGCCCGATGGCAGCGTGTTGGAGGTTGAATGGCATCGGTGATTAGAGTCCACACATAAGAAGTAGTGTATCTCTTCAACCACAAATACCTCACTACATCAGGGTGACCCTCAGTCTTAGTGAACATCTGCTCGATGAAGGTAGTGCCAGACCTACGGTCTTCAGCACCTTCAAAGATAGTCTTCGGCTTAAGGCTGTCGACAACACGTTCTGCAGAGTCATAGTCCTTGATAGAGATCTGTGCAGAACAGGAGTAGTTGTCGCAACCTTCACACCAACCGTAGTGAGCCATACCTCTTCTACGGGGGACGTAGAACTGGTATGGTTGTCCATGAGGGACTTGTCCGTAACCACTAGTGGGATAGTGGTGCGGGTAGTGGGGTGCCACACTTGGAGGCATGGGCGGAGCACCCGCGTCGACGCGTTGACCACGTTGAGGATGAGGTGGATAGAGAGCAAACGCTTCCTTATAGTAGTTGTTGTTCACGTGGCTAGCATAGAACGGGTACTGAGGACCGTGATAGTCTGGACCATGTTGTAAAGAGTAGTTATGTGACAAACCCCTTGGTGGTGGCTGCTCGCGGTAGTTCTCAGGTGGGATGAAGTATGGTTGTGGTGGAGGTAGTTGAGTAGAGCGAGTATCCGCATTGACAGGCGGTTGGCCACGTTGGTCACCATTGTCACCGGCATTGCCAGCGAAGATGGCACCATCATAGCCGTAGTAGTGCTGGCTCTGCCCGTCCTGAGGAGCAGCAGGAACGCCAGAGCCCAGCGGCAGTGTACCACGCTGAGGATTGTTAGGCCACACGCCGGTAGTAGTCACATCTCCACGCTGTTGGGTGGGGTCATTGGCAGAATCATCTTGTAGTGGACGACGAGTTGATGGGACAACCACGTCGCCAGTAGTGGTATTGATCAAGGCCTCGGAGTTGTCCGGCGAGTCTTGAGGTGGAATGTAGTCAGCACGAACACGTGGACGTAGTAGTGGGGGATGGAAGATCAAAGCTTCTGGAGTAATACGAGAAGCCTCCCCGTGATGAACTTGTGGTGGATCCTGGCCAGTAGGCGGGGGGTTAGTATAGTTGGTGTTGTTGTTCAGCATGTCGGACATACACTTGGGGAGGAAAGAATCACTCTAGTGATGGCAAGTCACCAACCCCATTAGTATTGACCACCACTCAACTCGGACAACTCTGAAGAAACCATAGTTAGAAGTATAGCACTATAGAGTCAGGCATAAACCTTCCCTCCATAGTGACTGGGTTGTGGAGTAGTCCACTCACCAGATTTGAGGTAGCACCACAGGCAAGGGTCCAGCCGTGTAGTGACTAACAAGTAGTAGTCTACAAGTTAGATTTGCAAGCTCCTCAGCACAGCTGAACGAGAGAGCCCTCCCGTGCAACCATGACTGCCTAGTTGCTCCGACAACTAGACAGATTTAGCCAGGTCCTCAGCACCATCAGATCAGGAAAGGGCCTTCACTGATAGTGACTGACTAGTAGCGCCGGCTACGAGCCAGATTCACAACCTAGGGGAGTATTGTAGTATGCGAACGGGTTCACAGTGACTACAATAACTGACTAGTACCACTTCTAGTCAGATTTTCGCTGTGCCGAACATAGAATGGGTAACCTGGCCGTCGTAGTGGAAGCTCTCCTGTTGGCGTAGCGAAGGTCCCTTTGCCTCGGGCGCTAGTAACCGGCGACGTCACCGACAGTTTTCGGAATCACTAGTGAGGACCAGCATCAGATAGCTCACTAGTGACCCAAGGGTACGCATTGACTGCCACCTGGGCTCTCCCCAGTGTTTACGTACCCTTAGTACCTGGCTTGTGGTGAATGTGATGAATTGATTAGTCACTAGTAGAAACGTCCCGTGCCAGCTCTCAACACTTAAGTTTGCTACAATTTATCGTCTATCATCATCTTAGCTGCTTCTTGGTCGCTGCTAGTAGTGATAGTACATGACTCGGAGCTCTTCTCATTATAGTACAAAGTAGTACAGAAAATCATCTAGTAAGGTGGTCGTCGTCAAAACCAAGAACCGGACTGGGGGCCAAACCCAAGGCCAATAATGACCAATACCAAGGTCAAGCAGTGATCAAAAAACCAAGATCACTAGTGCATAAGTCAACGGACTGACTAACTTATGCAGTCAACAAGTAGTGAGAGCGGTAAGGCAATCCGCGAGGCGGACCTGTGAGACATAAAATATACCTTCCTCACGGAGTAGTAGAGTGCCTCAGTCTGCTTGTCAACGTCCCAAAACTAGTAGTCAAAGCCAAGACGAACATCCGTTGCCAACACCAAGGACCAGGATGCACTAGTAGAGGGAGATGGTAGATACCACGGTACACACTAGTAGTCAAAGCCAAGACCGACGTCCCTTACCAACACCAAGGACCAGGACGCACTGGTGTGAGTAGTAAATACCTCGATCAGCAAGTAGTCAAAACCAAGAACTACGCCCTCTCCCAACCCCAGGGGATCGAACGTTACCAGCTGATCGATAGCCATCGTTGTAGTCGTCAAAACCAAGATCTACGCCCGCTACCAAAACCAAGGATTGGGGCGCGACTGAAACGATGGAACAGAGTAGTAAAAACCACAGTCGTCTAGTAGTAGTCAAAACCAAGACAACGTCCTTCATCAAAACCAAGAACCAGGACGTACTAGTACGACAGTACTCTACGAGATGAAAAGAGCGTAGTACACGGAGTCAAAGCCAAGAACAAGCGCAAGAACCAAGCGCTTCCGAGTAGTAGAGGCTCTGTACATCCTTCTCACAAAGCTAGTCACCCCCAACTGGCAGTATGACATCGCTAGTGTGAGGCAGATAGTGCGAGATAGACACGACTAGTCACCAAACAAAACCAAGTAAGGCGATTACCGTGCTATCCAAACCGTAGTAGTTCTACAAGATGGGGAAGTCACGTAGTACCACATCGTAGAGTACAGTCGGAGCTTCACGTAGTTACCGGGTAGCAGTAGTGAACAGGCGTAGCGAAACCCAGTTGTCTGCATAGTAGTTTGAAGCTCCTTAATACAGCTCTGTCAGTGACATGCTACGAACCTAGCTTTCACAAGGTCGTAGTAGTAAGTAGCAACAGAAGCAGATTCGTCAACCATGCTTCTAGTGGGTGTAAGGTAGGCTCAGTAGATCGTAGTAGGATAATGGCACCTCTGACTCCGTGGTATTCACCCGTGCACACTGATGAATACCGAGTAGTGGTTGTAGTGGAGTAGTAGACTACACGGCAGGTTTCCCCGCCATCATGTCTACCATGTCGTCTGGGACTACAGCCATAGTGTATAGCTAGTACACATGGCTGTAGACCACTTGAGGAGCCAGGCCGACTTGTAGTGAATGCTCGCATACCAAGTGACGGAGTGGCAGAATGACGGTAGTAGTCCTTCGGGGATGAGTAGTTATCGTAAGGCACAAGGTGATCAATCTTGGTCTCGTGGTAACCTCGAAGACCCAGTGAAGGACTGCCGCCACTTGATAGTAGAACATAGTAGTAGTGTCGGCTGAAGGAACCATATCCCGGTAGAATGCGCGGGTCGGCGGCGAGTGCGGCGAGCGCGCTGTGAGGAGCGACGAGTAGTAGAGGAGAGGAGTAGTGCTGTGTCGCAAAGCGCTGCCGAATGGATCCGCGAGAGAACCGAATCCGATAAGAGCCAATCACCAGTCTAGTATCCAACCGACTAGAGGAACACAATCCTAGTCACTAGATACAATACTCAAGCGATAGTAGTCTAGGTCCTTATGATAGTGGCTCGAGCGACTAGATGATATACGACTAGTTGCAATACTCACTAAGTCTAGTGCAGACGATAGACCGTAGTCATCGACATAAGGCCAATAACGATAGTCGAATCAACCCACAGGTCAAAAGGCTCAACCAGTTGGTTTAAAAAGGGGTGAAAATAGTCAGCCGTTTCACCGTTACGAATCTTGCGTCGAATCTGGGCGTTCGCGCGCCCTTCTGGGACGCGCACTGCACGCATAAACATAGACGGAGCGTAACAAACTTGTGCGTCTGCGTGCGAGTGTACGCAGACACAAGGCGAAGAACGAGGATCCTAACTAACGGCTGTTGTGTATTGTCAAACTTGGCATGTAGATAGAAATATCAGTAGTGATCGTAGTCGTTTGATATTAATATTGACGATAAGTGCAGAAAGGTGTCACTAAGTCATGGATTGCTCGTTATTAAGGACAGTTTCAATCGACAAGTGCAGAAAGGTGTCACTAAGTCATGTATTGCTCGTTATTAAGGACAGTTTCAATCGACAAGTGCAGAAATATGAAACTAACATTTGTGTACTGGTGCCAATGTATTTCACACATTTGCAGTTCTTGTGATGTACTATAGCCGTGATATAGTATTCTTCGCCTTCTTCTTCGAGCAGCCTTCTCGCCAGGTGAAGGATAGCCATTATAGGAGTGTAGCTGCGGGGTCAGAATTATTGTTCTGATGATTTTGTAGTATCGTCTAAATAAATGGAGATTTAATGGGTTTATTTTTTTTCTATCAGAGTACTTTATCAGGTGTATGTTCCTACATGCAGACTGTTTGATGTTCCTGAAATAAGTGGTTAATAGAGGCCTCGTTCGGATATATGATAGAGGCATCCTTTTTCCTATTAAAGTCGGGTCATGCTTGAAGGCCGTCTCGCGTCCTCTATGCAGTTGAGGGCTCGTCCTGAATCATACTATGATGAACCTAAGATCACCATTCGTCAGTCTGCTGTTGCTTCTCTTCGCCACAACGCACGGTTCTGCTACAACACTTGAACGCAGACCTCGCGGGCCCGCGATTCAAGCAGTTCGAGAGGACATCCCTTCCGGTATATACAATTCGAGATTGCCTTTACACTCTGGGCTTGGCAGTATCACAGCGCTTAGTCTGGGCGTGGAGTACTCCGGCTATGCATGTGAGATGAACGTTACTTTCTTTGGTCAATTCTCCCCTTTGTTTTTCAGATCGCCGCTTTATCATCTCGATGCCCTGGTCTGAGATTCCGCCACCCTCAGTGCTGCTACTCTTCGCGTTTTTGTACTTACCAAACCTCGAATTTAATTTCGTCGGAAACTGGTAGACCCCGAGAGAGAGGTATCAATAGGGTCCTTCTGTGTTCGAGAAATGCATCCACCACTAGGGAACCAGAACTGGTGCTTTACTTAGATGCTGTCCGCGGGCGAGGTAGTCGGTATGTAGAGTTCAACTTGCCGGTGGATCTCGTCGGCCAAGGCGATCTTCTTACCAATGCCATTGGTCCAATGGAGACGGGGAGGACTCCGATGGTCAGCCTAGATTGACGCGTGTTAGTGACAAAGCTATCAAAGATGGGCATTACCCTGATCTCCTCACCCTTATGGATGTCGATTGAAACTGTCCTTAATAACGAGCAATACATGACTCAGGCTCTGCTGAACTCTTGATGTTATCACGGTAGTGCATGATGCTGGTGAAGCTAGGATGATGTTATTGTTGTCATGCTTGCGATGCTTACTTTATCAGTTACTCGAAACGATCTTTGGTTGGGTTCTAACAGTATCAATCACCGTCGGTTTACCATTCGACCATTCTTTCGTAAAAAGGTCGCGAGCGTTGATGCGAATGAAAGTTATTATGACCCACCCTTATGGTTTGGAGTGAATGCTTTTCAGTTCATCGATGAAGACAGATGATGCTTCTGACTCCTCAGTAGCGACTAAAGTGATTGCCATTGACAACGGCGGTGGTCTGTTGAAGGCGGGATTGGTGGATTCTGAGCACGAAGAGGGAGCTGTCCTCTATCCCGAAATTGTCATACCGAACGCTGTGGCACGAGCTCGACGCGGTGGGAAGGCCGGGAAGAATAAAGTGCTCGTCGGAAAGGAGATCATGGCATGCCCGGAGTGAGTCACCGGGGAGTAGCTGATTCGGCGGCGGCGTTGACCGGGCATTAGATTGGAGGGTACGACGGGAGTCGTTCACAATTGCTCTTGAGTTGTAGTAACATCTACGCAAGCTAGCAAGGGAATGCTCCGTAGGGGACTGTCACGACTGGAATCACGGAGCGAAGCTGTCGCTTGTGTGCGGCATCTCCTCGAATCGGGCGACATTAGGTATACCATGACAAGACCCTCTCACAAGGGAATCGTTATTGACTGGGAGACGCAGAAGATTTTATGGGATGGGGTACTGCATGGCGGCCGACGACATCTTCCTGGGCTGCTCTCGAAGGTGATAGCGGGTTGAGAGTGCTCGAGTTCACAGTCGTTATAGAACTACTCGGGCGCGACCCTCCGGGCTGGAAACTCGAAATCGTACATCAGGGATCGATCTTCTCCTATTAGAACCCGCTGTATGGTCTCGGTGTATTCGTTGTGCATCTCGGAATTCTTTCTGTCGAGCATTTATGAGCATCTCTCAGGGGTCTGACCTGTCCGACGTGACGGTCATCGTCTCCCAGCCGCTCTTCTGTCCGGTCATGGTCACCCGCGTCGGCATGCAAGTAAGTCGCGTCCGATATCTCGCCTCAAACCCAACGTCTCAGGTCCTCTTCGAAGACTTCGGCTTTGCTCGGGCAGTATTCGTTGACTCCCCGCTGTGCCTCCAGTTCAGCGAGAGTATAACATCGCAGTTCGGGGAGGATGAGTGGAAGAATCCCTGCGGACTCATCGTGGACGCCGGCTTCAGCGGCTGTCGGGCGGTGCCTGTGTAGTACTTGGGTGGAAGTGGAACTCAAACACTGAAGTTCATTCGTATTTTGCGACCCAGCTTTTCGGTGTAGATCTGGTCGTACAGTAGTTGACTGAGCAGCATTGGATGGAATTATAGGAGTAGCATGTCATGTTTAAGGTCGTATATCTAGTAATAGGAGCACAATAAATTCAGAAAGGGGACGAAGAATTCAATTCGCACGCTCAGATGGATTCGGAAATCTTTCGTGCCTTGGACGTGGCTGGAGCTGTGCCCAGGCGGTCGTTCAGAATGCGTGCGAGGATCAGGTACAATACGTACCCTCTCGAACACTGCGCTCAGAGGATGGACGTCGGGGGTAGAGTTATGACCAACTACCTAAAGGAAGCTATAGCGTAATCACGCGCATTCCGTCTGGGGCTCATTTATGAGTATGCGACGCGCGTTCAGATACAACAAAGTTGATCTTGATGATGCGCCGCTTCTTGTTGAGCATATTCGAGAGAGCATGTGTTACTCCGCCCAGGACTTTGTCGCCGAGGTCGAAGCCTCTCGGGCATGTCCTGGCGAGACCACTCGGCGGTACATCTTGCCGGATCATTCTTCGACGTCCAGTCACTTGGGAAGAGTCGTCGATCCTCGGTTGGGAGAGGATGTTAGTGGTAGAGATTCCATTGATATGAATCATGAGCGGATGGTAGTTAGTGAGGCCTTATGGCAGCCTGGGTCTATTGGGATCCTACAAGCTGGGTTGGCTGAGATGGCGGCTCGGGCCGTGATGAAAGCTCCTGTGCAACGAGATCGGCGGTCGCGAAGAAAGTACGTTCGTTGTTGTTTGAGGATCTGGGAGGGTTGAAAGTGGATGCTTTGTCGGGGTTCATGAGTCTAATAAGTTACCCGATGCAGGATTCGAACCTACGACCATCTGCTCCGTAGGCAGACATTCTATCCAGCTGAACTAATCGGGCTCTGAGAGTGAGTGCCATGTGCCCATTGTCATCTTCCCGTCAGGTTATTCTGGGTGGCGGCCTCTTCCTCATTCCCGGGGTCTTAGAGAGGTTCAAGGCGGAGTTCAAGTCTAATCTGCCCATGGAGATCGCCAGCGAGGTCAAGTTCTTCGCTGAGGAGGATGGAAGATATGACCTGTCTGTTTGGAGGGGCCTCCATACCCTCGGTGAGTAGTAACTTCTGGAATGAGCTCGACCAAATTCTATCTCGTTGTGGATTGGCTTTTCATCGCCATTTCCGTCGCTCACGTTTACATGGGGCTATCAGTTAGAGTATTCAAACAGTAACCCCATGTGAAGATAGAATCTCTGATTCGGAGCGTCCTGAGTATCGACAGCTGTTTGCTGATTTGCGTGAGTCATTCAGGCTGCGAGGGTTACCTTCTGCATAATATTGGGACCATCGCCGTTCTCTCGTGGCTGCTGTCTAGGAATCCAGAGACTCGCTGCTCAGATGGTGTCGTTCCAGGGTCGTGATGAAGTGAATTTTCTCGCAGGCCAAATTTTGACACTTTCGGACCACCTATGGTAGCGCATACTCTCACGATGAGGAAGGTTTTTCTACTTCAGGTTCGTCTGAGGAGGACTTAGCGCATTTGGGGTTGTTCAACCGAGACACTTGGTTGGCTGCTGCCAAGAAGGCAGCACCAAATGGTCATCCCACGGTAGAGCAGGGCGCGTCCACGCCGAAAGGAAGCTCTCGCCGAGGCTCCAAGAAGAGCCCAAGCCAGTCTAGTCGAAAGAGAAAACGTAAGAAAGAAGAATGAGTTTTCAAGCCCCTCACTTGCGTTGAGTGAATCAACGGAACTCTCGGGATGAGTGGGGATTCCCTTGAAAGACCATTTCTGGCAGGCCTCAGCCGGCTTCCACAAGCTCACTCGACCTCGTGCCGAGCTTGCAGGCAGTGTGCCATAATGAGCTCCCCCTTCGCCTTCCTCCGAGAGTACTTCACAGACCTCATGCCGGATCCGAGCACCTGTATGGGGAGGTGCAACACGGCGTCTGATGTGCGGGAGTCTGAGAAATTCACCGACATATACTCCTACCGCTCGTGAGTGTGCTCGGATGGGACGTCTTAGTGGGCTCGAGTCCTCTTAAGGTTACTTTCTGATGCCTTTAGAGGGCTCATGCGGATGCGTCATACCACTCTTCGACGAAATCATGGTCCCCGAGACGCCGAGTGTCTCAGGTTCTGTCATAAGGCCTGTACGGCGGACGAGAGCGAGGTTCGGGATATGCGAGGGTGCGAGGAGTTCTGTCTCAAACTGTGCTTCCGGGACAACATCGTAGAGGACACTAACAATAATGTTAATTACGTGGTGTTGGAAAGGTGACATATCCTAATGGCGTCCATGGACATGGGCCGCCATCGACTGCTATTTCGAGAGAAGCTTTCGTTATACATCGTGCTGTCCATGGTACAAACGCCACGTCTCTCAGCGCAAAGAGCTGTCTACGCGATAACCACTATCGTAATTAACATGGCTGGCTTTAACGGCAAGATTTCTGAAGACCACTATGGTCTTCAGAACTCTCTCCGTCGCCAGCTGCTGCGGTCTTCTCAATGCAAAGGTGCTGCTTCTGGATCCATTGCTAATCTTGCTGGACGCCTTTTCGATTGTCATTTCATCATAACGGTCGGGCACGGTTCTGCATTATCTCGTCATAGTGGATGTAGTTGTATGATACTACAGAGTACAGTTCTGGTCAGATCTCCCGGATCGCCGGAGAACTCGGCTAAGTGCATGGAAGTTTGCACGGCGGGGTGTGGGTGAGGGCAACTTGGAGGTGGATGTTTCTGGATTGGCGACGTCGTTGTAGGTTCCGCTTCTCGAAAGGAGGAAAGGAGGACAACGCTTGGCGATAGTAGCTCCAGTGACGACTCTCATGACCGTTACTGCTGCTACTGATGGTGTGTTTCTGTTTTATGTTCTCGAACCGGCTTTATTAATTCATCGATACTGGT
>JABANP010000822.1:0-16051 GCA_013115135.1 Perkinsus olseni | reverse complement strand
CACGGTGGTCTGCGCAACATAGGTGATGCCTTATTGAATCAGTTTGTCTGTAAATTAGCAGTATATGTAAGCCATCTACAAAGTCGCCACAGTTTATTACACACAGATATTTTTTCCAAGTATGTATGGCAAAAATCTGTTATGAATGGAAAGGGAGTCGTGAAAAGGGATCTCCGGGGAGGCTGAATAACGCCTTGGAGCATCGACGCCTACCTTTGCAGAAGTCGAAAAGGTCACTTTACGGTGTTAGCATCGCCTCAGGACTGTTGTGTGGCTTGTGGCAAGCGAACCCCCGAGACGACGGTCCATGCTGTACAGGCGCAATCATTCACAGTGTCCTCCACTGTAGCAGTTGTATCGAGCATAACGGGTCCTGGTCGTTTTCGGAGGTCTCCACTTAGCATCGTCGTGTTCGGTCGTCTTGTCTGTCATTATCATGACCATTTTCGGTACGCCAAGGCAGCTTTCAGCGTCTCTCCGACGGTTTGTCACAACCAGCATTCGCGATGTTCGGCCAGGGCAGGTATTGAAGTTCCAGGGGAAGTTTGAGACGTCCCCGGTGCAATACTGGCGAGTGAATGATCTGGGTGTCGTCAAGCAGACCGGCGTTGCCAGCACCATAGCGGTAAGGTGGGTCCTTGCTCCTTGCAGAGTGATCAACCATCCATACCACTGCTTCCCTGATTCAAGTTTTACGTGAACTGAGCGTTAGGGGAGGTGTAGGTATCTAGAGAGGTCTGCAGCATCCGGGATGCTCATGTGCTTACAGGAGACCTTTCCTGATACCAACACCTCACCCAATCGTGGCGAATGATGGATCGACTACGATCGCAACACTGAAAGCTTGGTGCTCGGGCCGTTGGCTGCCAACGGTTGGCAGCTGCTGTGGATTGTTTGAATTTGTTAATTCGTGAAATCTGTATCAGATAACCTATCTCAACTTATCCACGATGAAGAACGGCCGTTGGAAGGCTCAAATGAAAGAGAGAGTTGATGGTACGCACGAGTACGGGCATAAGACTGAGAAAGATTACTTGGAGTTGCTCGTGTAGTTGTGGAGTTGGACACTAAAAGCTGCCAAGTACTGTACTACGACGAGGACGCGCGGATGCTCATCGTGAATGACGAGGATTTCAGTCAAATAGAAGTGCCCCTCAGGCTAATCAAAGGAGCAGAGAAACTTCTGCAAGGTACGACGTAGTCGGTCTCCTCTTTGCCGCGGTAACCTTTTAACGTCAGCTGGTGACAGCATCGGTGTGGGAATGGACGGGGACAACATAGTGCAGATCAGCCTTCCTAGCTCAGTGCTGCAGAAGATACGGTCCATCGGTATGGATGATGACGATACCGCAGATGACCGGTAAGGTCATGTGAAGGTGTCACTGCACGTGCAGTATAAGCTCAGTGAGCTCGATTCGTTTCCGCTTAACTCAGTTTTCAGTTTGTAGGGGTTTGATAAGGGTTGGAGCTTTTGAAAATTTTGGGTCAGAAGCGTTTCGCGCTACATTGCGCTCAGACGGGCTGCGATCGAGTAAAATTGCGCGTGTACGACGGTGTACAGTGTCGGCCCCCACATAGGCACCTCACAGCGTCGGCCCCCACATAGGCACCTCACAGTGTCGGCCCCCACATAGGCACCTCACAGTGCCGGCCCCCACATAGGCACCCCACAGTGTCGGCCCCCATATAGGCACCTCACAGTGTCGGCCCCCACATAGGCACCTCACAGTGTCGGCCCCCATATAGGCACCTCGCAGTGTCGGCCCCCACATAGGCACCTCACAGTGTCGGCCCCCACATAGGCACCTCACAGTGTCGGCCCCCATATAGGCACCTCGCAGTGTCGGCCCCCACATAGGCACCTCACAGTGTCGGCCCCTATATAGGCATCCCGTAGCGTCGGCATGACCTCTGTGATTCTGCCAAGGGATTTTCGCGATATTTCGAGGGCGAAACTTGCACTATTGAAGATGGAACGTGGGCTGTATCCTCCTCGGCTCTCCCAAGTCCCTAGGTCGCGTTGGAGGGACATCTTCGCGGTTGTCCTCGTAGTAATGTGCCTCGTAGAAGCTGTAGCTAGGGTCGAGCGGGATCGCAGATTCTATTCTCTGCGAGAGACGCGGTCTCCATTTTCACGACGGCAGGCATCACTGCCTGGTAGTACCAGGCTGGTACGAGGAATTAGCGCGCTAACCTGCCTCTCAGTAATCTTTATTTTTCCCTCGCGTATGATGGTGATCAGCCTATCTTCAACGGCCATCAACGTAGCATGCGCGGCTACCGTGAGTAGGGGCTCAACCACAGTTGAGAAGGTATCGGTTGCTCTTTCCACGACTAACGATGTTCACTCTATGTTCGCTCGGCCCATGACCAGCAATAGTTACTTCTTCGAGGGCACCCCATCGGACGAGTTCTACACCATGTGTGCGCAGGATGGCGAAAACTGTTACGGCCAGGCTGCTGCTGAGGGCATGCCTGAAGCTGCCGTTGGGAACCTCCTCGACATAAAGCTATCAGCAACTGGTGGTAAAGTGATGACCAAGGAAGACAGTGGCTGCGTCGATCCCTCCAAGTTCGACGACATGGTCCGTGACCCCGCTTCCGCCTGGGGTAACACATCCCAGATGGCAGGCACCTACAAGTACCTCGGCCTCACTGCCGACACTGACGAGTATATCAGCATGCTGCCCGGTGATTTCGTGGCCATGTCTTACCTGTCATCCATCATCTACGGCCAGCATATGGTCGACATGATGAACGCTGGTGAGGTCGACCTGGTCGTTTTCGGAAACCATGAATTCCAATTCAAGAACAAGTGCCCTCCAGCAGACCTGAAAAGCCGTCCCGAGTACAGGGATGTTTGCGTAGCTTGGAATATGGCTACTGGTAACTTCCTCTACCTCAGTAGCAATGTCTTCGAGGATGCCGAGAGAACCGTGCGGTTTGGCGCGAACCTTGAAGTCGGGGATAAAATCTTCTTCGTAAATGCGACGGTTCCAAAGAACAAGAAGGTCTTTAATGAGGAGAGCCGCTATTATGCGGCGTCTGGGAGCTACTGGTTCAAGATGGTCAAAAACAAGAAAATATGCTTCACTGGCACCACTCAGACCTCGGCCGCAAAGTCCGCAACGTGTGATTTTCGGACATGATGGAGTCTGGCGTTGAGGCTGCCCGTGAGATGAACGAGGATGGTTGTAATTTGGTTATCGTCCTTACCCATCAGCGTGAGGGTTATGATGTTCTCTTCTGGAGGAAGGCTGTTGTGGAGGAGGGTATTAAAATCGATGCTATCATTGGAGGTCATGATCACTTCCCGGCCTTCTTGAATCTGCAACATCCCACTAAGCCTGATATCATTACCCCTGTCTGGAAGATGGGTATGGATGGTCAGATGCTCGGCAAGTTCGTCTTCGACTTCGATGATCAGCATCCCAATGGAAAGCTCCGCTTCGCTCATGCTATCCCGGTTTTCGATGGTCAGTGCGACAAGCACTTCATCGGTACCGCCAACGAGGAGTGGTGGAAGAATAATGTTATGCAGACCTGGACACACTGGGTGCAGCCTATAAAGTCCTTGGCCGAGACTAAAGTAGATAACCTGCTATTCAAGGGATTGTACAACACTGCTGATATCCGTTCTGCCGAGTCCCGTGTTGGCAACATGCTGGCCGATCTCTTCCTCCGTAACATGTCAGTCAACATCGCTGCTCTGAGCGGTGGCAACATCCGTTATGGTCTGAGTCAAACGTTTCCCGAACGCATCCCCCTCAGCCTGCTCTATTTGTATGAAGAGAACCCCTTCCTCAATGGTCTAGCGTCGTACGATATCTCCGCCATGGAGCTCTTCGGCTACGCGCTGTATTCCGCTTCGATCGTCACGGACATCGACGATGCAGCTAGGCCGGTGACTTCGGGATTTGAGGTGGAGATCGACCCGGGCAGAACCGAGCACGGCGGTGTTGCACTCATTTGCTTCACTGGCACGAGTCACATGGCGGGTATCGTCAACCGTACCCAAACTGAGTGTGGTCACCCCACTTTAAAGTGTGGTGAGATCATTTGGAATGCTGAGGAGGGATGGAAGGTCGACCCTTTTATTGTGGTCACCGTAGCAGTCTCTGATTACAATGCCAGATATTCTCCAAACGATGCTCCCACTCTCCGCAGGTCGTACCATCTCACTCTGACCTCTGCAGGCGCGGTGCCGAGAGCTACGCCATCGACCTCAACGGAGAGTCCACCTCGTTCGCCTGCCCTCCTGGCCCCGACTTCTTCGAGTACTTGAATGAGAAGTTGCCCTGGACTGACTGTGGCTACGTCGACGGCGGCTCCACCACTACTCCCAGTCCGATGACCACCACCCCAGCCCCTACTCCTAGCACCACGACAGGGTCCTCTCGTCCTCATTACACCGCGGAGTCCATCAGAGCCGCCGATGTCTCCTGTGCCGAGAAGGCCTCCGGCTCTTACTGCAAGTACTGGCAATCGATGGAGGGTCAACTGTGTCACGGCACCGACATATCTTGCAGTAGCCTGTTGGTTGAGGCACGAAGGTTGACCGTCTCCGATGCCGACGCCCAGACGTGCTGGGCTCGACTCGGTTCTACCATCGCTGAGAGATCTGTTCATGTCTGGACTGATGAGGCCGTCACCCCCAAGGGCGTTGAAGTCATCGATACAACTACTCCAATGACTGATGGTTCCGCTGGTGCCGCTCTGCTCCTTCCTGAGCCGTGGTACGTCGGTGGTGAGCACCCCGAGGACTTGGAGGCCTATGGCATCTACGACCCCGATGTTGAATCCATGAAGATGGCCAATCTTCCAGTCCGCCGTTGGTTGGAGAAGACCCCCGCTGCCGCTCCTCCGTCCTCCTTCGTTCTGGCATCTTTCGGCGAGGCTCCGAAGAAGACTGTTGGTCAGTTCTATGGACCGAAGGTCAACCCTCGCACGATCCTCGCTCTACATCAGTAGACAGTTCGTATAGTGAGAAGCTCCGTAGCACCATCGAGCTGCTGGAGCTCGCTACAATGAGCCTTGTAAATAGATGGCAATGATTGCCTGTATCTCCGTCTTTTGATACGTTCGTTGTCTATCCTCTTCCGTTGTGCTATATCCTATTTTGTCTTGCTATACGGTTCCTCACTGTGTGCTATATCAGCACGCGAAAAAGCGATGTTCCAGCTTAGCTGTGTCGAGTTGTTATAGTGAAAGTAGTATGGGATCATGACTATATAGAACACAACATCATCGTATCGGAGGATAGGGAATAGTAACAGCGAGTTGGGGCTAGTGGACAATTATCAAGCACTCTTCCATTCAATCATCTCATTCGACGTCTTTGATGCTCTCGCATCTCGGTTTCAGCAACTGGGGTCTCACTAACCTCCCTCTTCTTCATACGTTTCGCCCGGTCTCGAAGCTTCTTCTCATCGGATACGAGCATTATTTTCGATTCAGCGTCCGAAGGTCGCTTCTCGACGATCTCCTTAGGCACGCTGTGATAGAGCTCGGGGTCAGCAAGAGTGATCGAGTACTGACTCGGCTTGTAGTCCACCCGCTTCTCTTGTATATTCGAGAAGAAGTCGGTGAGCACTGTCTGGATGCCCGGGCAATCTCCGGCAGCGTTTTTGACCAGGACCACAGCAAAGTCGGCGTCAGGGTTCTGGGCGACGGCAAGCTCATTCCGGGACATCTCGAATTTGATGGTACCCTCAGACCGCAATGTCCCCTTCACTTCCAGTCGAACCCAGCGGGGCCCGTCCTCTCTCGGCTTGGAGAAGACACCTTTAGTATCAAGAAACTCGAAGTCATACCCGAGCCGATCGTCCAGGCCCTCCCGGCCATGTTCGGGATAGCAAGCAGTTCTTGCACTGGTCTTCCACCAGTCGAGGGAGAACTCATCACCATAGATCTCCTGGAGGGTGTGAGCCACGAAAAGCTCCGCTAGGATACCCGCGTCCTCCAGCTTGCCCTTTATGGCGGAGTCGAAGACCATTCGAAGACCATTACCAGAATGACGTTGGTTCCGATAGAAGCGACCTTGAGGTGCTCTCAGTGGATGGTAGGAACCACTCCGCGGAGCACCGGAGCTCGAAGACACAGCTCCGGCGCTGGGGAGGTCCTCGGCGGCGGAACCCGACGACAAAGATTCAGGAGAAGACGACATTCGGTGGAACCTGAGCGGACTAAGGTACCCTCCTACTACTTCCAACACGAAGCAAAAGACAAAGGGAGACGATTACTGTGCATCACATCCGATGGTCATGCGTGAAACATTAGAGCCTCGAGCCTGGACTACGCTCCGCTTCTATTCGGCCTATTGGTTGTCGGTGGTCGCGCCCCCTTTCCGCCTTGTTGCAGCAGCGGCCTCTGCAAGGCGCCTGGTCGTTGTGGTACTCGCGGTCTGCCATCCAGCGAGCCGCCCTTGCCGGGCAGCCCGATCGGTCTAGGTCGTCCATCCGCGACGGGTACTCGGGTTGGCGACGGTGAGCGAGTCGACCGAGACGCAGCCTTCGCCTTAGGTCGCGGCTGCACTTCCCGAACCATCGATGCTTTGGGCTCGGGCCTATCCACGAACAATAAATCGGACATCAAGAGGCACTACCCCAACGATGACCTTGCCGCTGCCACTGGTTGTTCCACACTGGGTTGTGGCTGCTTTGCAGGCAGGCTCTGCAAGGAGCCCTGAGGCCCTCCGGTCCCCGGAGAAGCTGCTGAGTTCACACTCGCCGCAGAGGCCCCCTCTTTGGCTGCTGCCCTCCCAGCTGCACGCTCCCGTTCCTCCTTCGACATAGACTGCATCAGTACGTGATTATAATACTCATTGATCTCCTCATCAGAATATCCCCTCAACCGCAGCTCGGCCTTCCACGCGTCCATCCTGACTCGACACCCTCCCCCTCGGACTACACCCTCATCCTACTGCTCGCCGACAGGCCGACTCCTCCAGTACGCGAGTTTATCGTTCTCGCTTTTCTTCAACAGCCGACACTCAAGTCGCAGCAGCTCGAGACCATCCACCCAGACCTCGCGATCTCTCCTGATCGTCCTGTACCGCTCCTCAATACTCTTGCCATCTGACCATTCGCATATAGCGCGCGCCCGGGCGATCGATTCCCTGAGGTACTACCACTGTTTTTGTACTTGAAGGAGAAGTAGTTGGACTGAGCTGTATCTCGGTGGACTGACGTAATGGAGAGCACTGAGATCATCACGTCGGGGTCCTCAGGATCTGCGAGTTTCTCATCCCGAGCGGGAAGCCTCTCCAGCCGCGCCCACCCTTCTCGAATTCCTTCCTACTTTCCCACAGACACCAGTACCTGCTAGGGCCGTCTGTCACCCGATGGAAGCAACGCGGTCCACGACCATTTCTTCGGGACATAGTCCTTAGCCCAGCCCTTCTCCTGTGCCTTCCGTTTGAGGTCCTCGATATCAGGCTCGGAGTCACTACTCCCCCGAGGCAAAAGCTGGCACACTGCGGCAAAGACCTCCGCTCCCCCTCCACGGAGGCTTCGGGTGGATTTTCGTCGTTCGAGTCGGCCTTGCAGGACGGAGGCCAGCACCTTTACTTTTCTACTGCCCTGTAGATTACGCAGTACCTCATCACCCATGACATTCAGAACCTCGCCATCTGCAAAGGAGAGGCATCAGTGCACCCTACGGCCCGCTAGGCTACACAGGGCTGGGTGGAGGTCGGGGTCTAGTCCTTCGAGGAGAGGGTCTTCGTCCACATCAGAGTCATCAACAGTCCCATCCACTACGACAGGGATGGTAGTGACTGCTGCCTCCCAACGCACTCACCCTTGCGGAATGTGAGGGAAATTTGGCCAGCAACACTGCCATCCTTAGCATGAAGCTTGTGCCTGAGAAGGAGCCTCCGCATCGCTCCGCCCAGCTCCTACTACTCTTTTCTAACATTCAGGAATTTATCGGCCTGCTTGAAGAAGTGTTTGTCCACCGACCACTGCACGGAGCCGATCAGGGAGTCCGACCGCGGCCCGGACTTCCTGTCCATCAACGACAGCTTCACGTGTGAGCACCCCTGTGGGACTGCCAGCCGCCGCGTCTCCTCCCACTTGGCATTTTTGTTAACTGAGAGCGACAGAGAGTTCATCGACATAGCAATGGTGTGGCCACCCACCCATCGTCTTGCACGATTCATACTTGGCCTCCATCACGACGTAAAGGTTGGCCTTACCCAGGAGGGAAGTGTTGCGGAAGTCCTTCGCCGAATGCACTGTAATCATTATGAAGAAGCCTGGATGCTGTGGGAAAAGTTATGAGGCACCGCGGAGATGTTACCTACCTTATCGATCCCCCAGGCCAGAAACAGTCTATCTATCCCACAGAAGGCCCGAACGTCGAAGCCCTTCCAGCACTGCCTACACTTGGCGAAGCACCATCGCAGACTGAGCAAGGTGGCGGAGAGAGGACCCAGGCTAAGTCACCATCACCCACCAGAAGCCGCATACAGCGAAGATCGCGAAGACGCCG
The DNA here is from genome assembly GCA_013115135.1 of Perkinsus olseni. Lineage (NCBI taxonomy): Eukaryota > Perkinsozoa > Perkinsida > Perkinsidae > Perkinsus > Perkinsus olseni. Next base: position 7,558 of record JABANP010000822.1, on the reverse strand, counting down.
GCAGCAGAGCCGGCCGCTCCGAGCAGGCCTCCACCAGGGATCATCATCGACATCACATTCCCTCCGACCCCCGCCACGGCTCGTGCTGCTCCCACTGACATATTAGGAAGGTAGGCTGGTAGAATCCTGTTTGTAGAACGCAAGAGGCGTGTGAGGAGAGAGAAGCTTCTTCAGTATATTTACGTCCTTATTGATAACTAATGTGCACATTTACGTAGTTGAGTCAACAGCAACGACGACACCATCATCATCACTGCTGCTGCTGCTGTCGGGGGAGGGGCATTTACTCCCACTCGATGGTAGCCGGCGGCTTGGAGGAGACGTCGTATCTAAACAGAGGGAGGTGTGCGCAGAGGAGAGGTCGAGAGGATGCTTACACAACGCGATTGATTCCCTTGCACTCGTTAATAATACGAGTACTGATGCGGCCTAGCAGGTCATAGGGCATCTGATACCAATCGGCAGTCATGAAATCGGTGGTTTGAACCTGAGACACCGATGATGGTGACGAAGACCGGTCGTTGGTGATGGCGTACAGCCCGGAGAACGAGGGTCCTCTCGTAAGTACGTTGGTCGCCCATCACTCCAACGGAACGGACGGTGGGTAGGAGGACCTGAAGGGAGCGTCTCGGAGGCAGCCCGGGTGAGTTCGATCAGCGTACAGCGAAGGCCTGGCCGATGTTGTCGTACTCGCCGCTGGCATGGAGCTCCTCCATGTAGATAGCGTCAGCTTCACGGAGCAAGTCTAAGAGGAGACCACTGCGCTCAATGGAACAGATGCGGCCGAGCTCACCAGCCTTCTCCTTGTCAACAGAGTCGATGATCCTGATGGCAAGACCCGGGCCCGGGAAGGGATGGCGGTTGACTGAATCGGCGTGAAGACCTGATAGCACGACGACTGCACGACGGGAGGGAGGAAGGTGAACATACCGAGTTCAAGCCCCAGCTTCCTGACCTCATCCTTGAACAGCAGCCTGAGGGGCTCAAGGATCTGCATCTTCATTCGGGCAGGGAGGCCACCGACGTTGTGATGAGTTTTGATGGTACCTGAAGCGTGTGTGACTACGATGGGACCCCTCCGGGCCTGTAGGACTCACTCGAGGGTCCCTTGTAAGAGGTGGACTCGATGACATCGGGGTAGAGGGTACCCTGGAGGAGAACACAGTTGGCAGGGTCCAAGTTCATGTTGTTGATGGCCTTCTCGAAGCTGTCAATAAAGAGGCCGCCGATGATCTTCCTCTTCTTCTCGGGTTCTTTGACATCCTTCAGCTTTGTCATGAAGTCATCGCTAGCGTCGAGGACTTGAAGGTTGAGGCCGGGGAGATGAGAGTCCAAACGCTCCTTCACCTCGCTGGCTTCGTTCTTACGCAAGAGGCCGGTATCCACCAAGAAGGGGTGGAACCTGGGTGAATCGATTACCCACATTGTGACCACCATCATCCCTCACTTGTCTCCCAACGCTTTGTAAACCAAGGCTGCAGCGACTGAGCTATCAACACCGCCAGAGACAGCAGCAATGACATGCTTGTCTCCCACCACACCTGAGCCAGCAACAATTCCCTCTAGGGAAGAACACAAGAACTGTCCCCACGCTTGATTCTCTCCAACTCCTTGTGCACGAAATTCTGCATGTTCCACTGGGGTTTGCAGCCGCAGATGACAACCGCGAAGGCCCTGAGCATCTCCGCACCATCAACGCTGTGAGTGACCTCAGGGTGGAATTGGATACCGAACCTGATACGACCAACATCCCACCAAAACCAAGTACACCTTCTTTTACATCTTCCTCCCATCGGTGGCCTGGATGACGGCGTGCTCGCAAGTGTCAGTGCTGCCGACGATCTCGAAGCCCTCGGGTAGCTTCGTGACCTTATCGCCGTGAGACATCCACACTCGAGTGGCATCTGAACAGAGAGCCTCCCTGTCCCCTCGCCCAGCAGCCGCGCACTTACTGCCGTCGATGCCGGTGAAGAGGCCTTGACGCTTCTTGTCTTCCTTGAAGTGGACGACAGCATGGCCGTACTCTCTCTTCTTGCCAGGCTCCACTCTACCACCATGAGTATACCTAAACTCCATCTTGCAATCTTGCACGTTCTTGCATTTCCTCAACTTACACCATCTCCTGCATTCCATAGCAGATACCGAGAACGGGGATCCTATTAGTATCGATCCACTCCCAGACTCCTGGGGCGAGATGGGGGCTGCCCTCGTCGTACACCGAGCTAGGGCCGCCAGACAGGACCACCCCCGCGGGGCCAAACTTCTTGATCTGATGATGTTAGAAGCGGCTATAACATATACCAGCATCTCCCTCGTGTAGGGCACGAGAGCTAGTTGAGAGTCCGTCGGTCAAATAGAAGTTTTCACCATCCACGCTTTAACAAAACACCACATTCACTCAAGGCGGGAAGGGCTTGAAGATTCAGAAATATTCCACCAAAGCCCTCGTGCGCCCGTTGATTGAGCAGCTTACCTCATCGACAGTGGCCAGACAGGATCTCAACTCTGAGTACACGCCGATGTCACGACAACGACGGCAGATCAAATGGGAGAACTGGGAGCCGAAGTCCAATACTAGGATACGGGAGAGTCTGAATATAGCACATGACCCAGGTTCGAATCCCACGCCCGTCATTTCTACCCCTCAGAAACCTCCAAGCCCTCCTCAGTATGATGACCGGACAAGTCCCTGAGATTGGGGATATCGCGGTCGTCGACGGTACTGCTGCCATTGGTGTTGCTGGTATTAGACATTATTGAGACGTGGTAGTGGAAGAAGAAGCAGAAGGAATCAGCCAGGAATGGTAACTTCACCGAACTCCAGCTTCCACACGCCCCCAACACAATTCCCTATCGTCACCACAATGTGTAATAGTCCGTTACGTATACTGCAGCAGGCCTCGGCTACCGTCTTCGACCTAAGTTGTGCTTCGGTTTCACCTCAGCCTCGTGTACCTTGGGGAGTCGGATGGGAAGACAGCAAGGGACGACGAAGGACTCTACCTTATGGATGAGGATTTTGGTGACGGGATAGTTCTTGGCAAACTCGTAACCCTTACTCCAGTCGTTACCTGACGAATCTTCGGCTCTGTTTCTAGCAAGGATCAACCTCGGATACTACCAACTGCATAGGCCAGCATATCGCCCTGAGTGCTGAACTTGGCTGCCGTAAGAGGGTAGTGGCAGTTCTGGAAGGCCTTCAGCCGTTGCTTCTGCTCCTTATCCCAGATCATGAAAGTACCGTCACCACCCGCCGTGACAAATGTACCTACAAAGACGTATCTTTCGACCTCATCGATCGCAAGGGTGAGTACTGAAGGTCGGATGGAAGTCCACAGCGTTGACCGGATAGATCTCATCGTTCGTTCCTGAAAGAAATAATACCAACAATGCTAGCCAACCCTTGAAGGCCTACTATGACACTTGAACGTGAAGGACTTATCCTTCATATTCTCCTCGACGTATGCGATAGAGCAACGGCCTTCAATACTCGCTATCTGACAAGAACGTTAGGCTGCTGTTCAGAACGGCCACGGCGGCCTCTTTCGTACTGCGTATCCGCTTTTCTCTGGGAAACACGCTACACAACGTGTCTGCATCTTCAGCTGGCTCTGGATGCTCTTATAGGGGTTGGGGTTCTGCGTCAGCGTTTGAAGATTGTACACCACCACATGACGATCGGCGGTGGCGCACACCAGAAGCGGGAAACTGACAGTAGAAGAAGAGAGTGGGTCGAAGGGCACTAGGCCAGCTGCTGGTCTCACTTGCAGTCCATAGCGTACAGGCGTTCCGGGAGCTGCAGTGTCGCTACGGGATTGGGCTGACCGGGTGACCAGAACCGCAAGGACTTGTCCCACGACCCAGATATGCACATTTTCATCTCCTCTACCCATACAACTTTCTTAACCTGACGATACACAGAAAAGCATCAACGGGAGTTGATCAACCTGGGCGCCAAGGAGATGGAAAATCACCACAGGGCGGCCCACGGGCAACGACAAAGCACCAACTGTTTCACGAGAGTGCTGCTCCTAGACATGATTCCCGGTCCTTACCGGTGCGTCATGTTGTCCTATCTGCTGATCTCGCTGCGCTTGTAGATTATACATCTTAACCTTATTATCACACCCAGCAGATATAACATTAGCCCCGTCCTTGGTGAAGCAGCAAGACAACACCGGTGCTTCATGACCATACCTAATCTTCACCAACTCCTACCCTCTACCGCCGCCAGCAGGACCTACGCTAGCTTGGGAGTAGCCTGGATAGTGTTCGAGCCAGAAGAACCTCCGAAGGCACTGGTACTAGCCTGCGTCGCCACTTCCCATATCCGAACTTGCTTGTCCCAGGACGCGGCGGCCAGGACATTGGCTGTCGGGGACCATGCGAGCTCGCTGACAGTATCACCAGGGGACTGTGCCACCTCGTGACCTGAGGATGAATGGAAGGAGAGGGCGAGGGGCGAGAAGGCCTACTATTATTCGTGTTGGGATTTTTCGGGGCGACAGCGCCGCTGCCAAAACCACCGCCACCGAATGCGCTGCTGCCGAACATTATACCACTGTAGCTTGCTCTTCTTGGCTTCCAGCAGTAGGAGGGGGTCAAGCGTGGAGGAAATGCAAGAGAGCAAGTGAAAGACCTCCCACTGAAAATAAAGACCTCCCTCATTGGCCCTCACTAGAACGCGGAAGTACCTTATATCGCAGAAAGTCATGCATAAATTCGGTCGACCCTCAGCGGCTGTCTAGAGCTCCTCCCGATCGTCTTCAATTATGAGACCACGGCTGGTGAAGACTTTACGTCGTGGACGCTTAGCCGCGTTGAACATAGACTGCAAAGTCGGCTGGGACAGTCTCCGGCTATTATTACCGCCACTCACGTTCTCGTCATTACCTGAAGATACGTCCCTACCTATTCCGTATCTTTCCCGAATACCATCAGGATCCTCATGCCAATCGAACTCGATGGCTCGCTTTTTCTCCATCTCCTCAATAGTAGACCATGAGAATCTGATCTGCCTTGGGAATAGAAATACCGGGTCCATCGCCTAAGACGCCTGCTTCACTCACAGAGCCGCTATCGACCAGTAGTCCCACTTTTTCCATCCACTCAACCGTCTGTGCATCCCCTGGGTAGCCACTGCCAACCTTGATGCTTCTACACTTCGATGCTACCGATTCAGCCTAAAGCGGTAGCCTCGCCCAAACGGCGGAACAATCGTCCGGTCAAATCGTCCCTAGCCACCATCATTCGTCTGCCGTATCGACCTCGACCGGCTCACCTCCGGATAATAAGATACCTCCTCCTGCACAAGCCTGTCTCGCACCACTTTAGCACAGATAGAGGCAGCAGAACAAATAGGGTAGATTGCATCAGCCTTCTTGCAAACCTGACCAGTCACCTTGGGCACGGGGTGGTTGTGATCAGACTTACCACGATGGTGTCCACTCCTCGGCGCTTGAAGATACTGCTGAGCTTACTCTGATATCTGTCCGGATCCCCGACCGTGTCAACGTAAACCTCCTTAATATTGATACCCTCAGAAAGGGCATGCTCTATAAGGCCGATCGCCGTGTCGTGTGATATCCTATTCAAATTCACCTTATTCCTGAACGACCCATGAACAACCATACCTCTCCTCCACCAACTCCTACTACCTTCGAAGCATCTTAGTGCTGATCTCATGAGCACTTAATACATGCACAGCGAACCCTAGTACCCCGTCATCCTGGACAGCCTCCTTATGAATATCTTCGAAAAGTTTGCTTCGCTCCGCCTCTGATAACCGGGCCATACCAAGTCGAGTCCAACGGCCCTCCTACCAGTGAGCTGCTTAGAGTCGTTGAATCTCATCCTCCCGAGTGCGTCACTTTTCCCGACCTACTATCCCAACTTCCGTTACACTCGACACTAGACCTTACCTCACTGATAGCAGCACCATAGACCATAGGGCCGAATACAGGGCCTCTACCAGCCTCGTCAATGCCCAGCTGATAGCGTCTAGGTTCACCGTCCTGAACGAGGGACGAACCAACTACTCCAACGCTTCGAGAATTCTAAAATCACCTTCGAGGACGAGCGACAGCATTGCAGCTGGGCGTAGATCCCGCCTCGTCGAATTACATCCTGCGGGAGGTGAGAGAGGGCCGATGAGCCGCCATCAATCTTGCTCGACATGGCGGATCGCCAAGAAAAATACTCGACGCCTTTACCAGGATTGCTTGCCCGCGGTTCTGGTAATATCGATCAGAATGGCGTGCGCTAACTTGACTGCGCATTATCCTGACAGGCTGAATAAAAGGGTATTCGGGAGCTCAACCGACCATCGAGGGTCCCCTCGGAGGAGGCTATTCGGTGTCGGACATGTCACGCGTGCGTTCGAGATAAGTCTAGTGATGGCTCATCAGTGATGAGTCATCACTACCAACGGTAGTCTACCATCACTGCTGATATAAGTATGACGAGTGGGAAATCTAGTTGTTAAGATGAATTGAGCCTCTTCCGTTCACGATATTCTGACGTATACGGCAGCCTCAGAGTCCCTTTACTGATTCCGCTCGGATTGCGTGCATGCATTGCTTCGTGATTGGTCACAAGCCTATCAACTAGTCTCTTTCGCATCTTAGATTCGGTTGACGTTATGCTTTGAGTGGCATTCGAGTTCTTCACCGGTTAACAAGTGTCGCTAATCCCGTTTTGCTCCTCTCAGAGCTCACAGACAAACTCTCTCAAATTGTCAATTTCCTATCGAGGTTTCCTCGTTTCGATACTCACAGTCATCCTTCGTCTGCGACACCCGGCACTCCATCTGGGCGGCCCAGACTGGGCCCAGATTCTGAGCACTTCCCCACACAAAGTATTCAACGAAATTCGTCTTGAGTCTAGTCGAGTTCCGCCAGGACACTAGGGGCGGTGGAAGGATCAGTCCCTGACAACCGTAATAGTCTCCTCAACTCGCTCAAGTAGGTGTCGACTCCTTCACCTTCCCTAAAATCGCGGGCTTGGAACTGGACCCAAGCATCCGATTTAGTAGGGCTAAACGCGGCTTCCATCGCCGTAACCAGAGCTCCTTTAGTAGCAGTAGTAGCGGCAGGAAGAGACTCATAAACGTCCCAGGCGGGTCCCTCGAAAACAAGGGCATATACTCGCGCTGCTTCTCCTCGTTCCAACCCTGGATACCACTTACCAGCTCAAACTTGGTGAGCCAGTGCTGAAACGTGTCCCCTCCTCTTCAGAAGTGGCACCGTAATACCTTTTAAGAACTTGTTCAAACTTAATGGCAGACATAACACTACAGCACTCACGTTGAAGAAGACTAACTTGACCACTAACCAAATCTCAATAACTTCTAAACTGTTGCAGTAGTCCTGGGTCTGGGCACCAAAATGTAAGATAACCAATAACACTACAACCAGTTTATAGTTGAGACTTCGTAACAAAGGGGTTACAGAAGTATATGTAGTATGAGTATTTACAACTATGAATGGTGCTATAGCTGAGCATAGCTCGGAGCTAAGATATGGGACTGATACAACACACGACACAACGCATCCTATTT
>JABANP010000821.1:0-16090 GCA_013115135.1 Perkinsus olseni | reverse complement strand
AGGAGACCAGGCAAGGCGCAGGGCTTCGGCTAGCCGACATCGGGACAACCGCTAGAAAGGACATTGGTCAGGAGACGCGACGAGATGGGTACCATTCACCGACAAAGTGAATGTATCATCAGTACGATTGTAGGAAATATCGTCCTACTTTGTCACATCCACGGTGATGGACCTTGCGAAACAGTTCTCAACGGAGGTGAACAAATGCAAGGCCGAACAGTCACAGTCCACCACCCATGGGATGTAGTCCGTCGCCGTCGGGTTTACAACCGGGGGAAACGGAAGGAGAAGATTTTCAACAGATTGGGCTTCAAGAAGTACGGATTCCTTACGAAGAGGTTGTTTTGACCGAAACAATAAGCGTCCTTGGGCGGGAAGGCATACGTCGTCGATAAGGCTGCTAGTACGTAAAGTAAGGTGAGGTAGGGGGACATGTGATTCGTGATGATTGGACGACACTTAGGGCAGCGTCTCCACTCGGCATCACTACGCAAACGGTGCGCGGTTATATGCCCGGAGATTTCAGGTCAAACTTTGACGTCAAAGATGATCCTCGAAATTGGTGTCCTTATCGGCGAAATTGACTTCCTTACTCATGAAATTGTGTACCTTATTCGTGGAGTTGAGCTCTTCGAGGCCTGCCGCTAAAATGACTTCTTTGTCCGCCAATCGTATCCCGCCATCTCAACCCTACCGCTGATGGTTCAACTCGCTAATGTGATGATATCATCCTCGACCCCCATATAGGCTACGGCAACCCTATCCGCCAATTTGCTGATGTCTCAACAACAACAACTCGCTAATGTGATGATATCATCCTCGACCCCCATATAGGCTACGGCAACGGCAACCCTATCCGCCAATTTGCTGATGTCTCAACAACAACAACTCGCTAATGTGATGATATCATCCTCGACCCCCATATAGGCTACGGCAACGGCCCTATCCGCCAATTTGCTGATGTCTCAACAACAACAACTCGCTAATGTGATGATATCATCCTCGACCCCCATATAGGCTACGGCAACGGCAACCCTATCCGCCAAATAGGCTTCTGAAAGGTATATTACAGCCATCACTAATGTTTTTAGAGGCGCTAGCACAGTATTGGCGACTCCAGAGTGCTTAAGAAGACTCAAGAAGGTCATCGAGCAGGAGCCTGTGGAATACTGTCTCATCTGCTCAAGGTGCGGACTCATCAACACCCTGCATCGATTTAAATGTTCCTTAATGACGAGTAATACATTATTCAGTCGTCACGTCTTCCTGCTCTAAGGCCTCGACCGACTTCTCCTGCGTCTTCCTCCATCCTCGCGGTCACCGTCCCAGCTGCTGCCGTCAGGAGGTCCTCCGGCCTCGATCCAAGCTGCTGTTTTCTTTCTTTTTGGGTGTTCGGGTTTCAAGCGGGCTTGCCGCTTTGCTGACCCTCTTATCCCAAGAACCGGTGTCCCGATTTCGGTCCCAGTCGCCAAGTTCATGGCCCTTCCTCGCGTATGTGTTTCGTCGGGTGGACTTCTGAATGGATTAAATAATAGGGAAGTTAAGTTCAAACTGCTGCGCTCAGAAAGGCTTGGCGAGTATAGGAACAGTGCGTGATCGCAGCATGTACCTGTCAACGAGGAAGGCTTTGCACACACGTCACATGTGAGACTTGCCTCATACCGCAGTCTACTGCGCAATCGTCGAAGCTAACCATACGAGCATACTGCCCGTTGCACATGTGCCTTCCAAGGTCGTGTTGCGGTGCTGGTCCAGTTATGGAGCGAGTTCAGGGCCGTATAGAGTTAATCAAGAAGCATGGGAATAGTGCTCGGAGACCTCCTCGTGGTTATTCCCGGAAACTCGTCGGATAAGGCTGCTACGGATGTTGTTAAGGCATTATCGTAGCGGTTCTGCTTCGACGAGGCTGACAGCCGAGCTTTGTCTTTGGGGGGTTTGTTTTCTCAGCTTCCCCGGCCTTTACTTCTCTTTGTGTGATGACCACCTCCCCCTTCTGCCTTCCGCGACCTACTGTGACCATTTGGCTGCGCGGCGGTCGCACCGCGGCCCCTTAGTGTTTCGCATGCACGCGGAGCAGGATACTGGTACTACGACGGGGGGACTCTGCGGGGTGAGTCAGCTCGAAACGTGTGCGCGATGTGCGGCATAGTCGGCCGGAAAGCGACGGGTGTCGACTTCCAGGCCAGAGCGTTGCTCTTTGGTCCATGTGTCAAGGACCGTGAATCCAGGTAGAGCGTTGCTCTCTGGTCCATGTGTCAAGGACCGTAAATCCAGGTAGAGCGTTGCTCTCTGGTCCATGTGTCAAGGACCGTAAATCCAGGTAGAGCGTTGCTCTCTGGTCCATGTGTCAAGGGCCGTGAATCAAGGTAGAGCGTTGCTCTCTGATGCACACTGTGCATGGCTGGCACCTAGTGCCGTTAGTGCCCCCCACACTAGAGCACGGAGTGCCTGTTTCTGGTCGTCTGCCTTCGCTACCAGCGTGTCGCTGCGTATCTTTGGCTGTTCCGGTTCTCCGTTCGCAAGCTTTGTGTTGTCACCGTCTCTGCCTTAGCTGTGGTTTGTAGTCGGATGAGTGGAATGTTTCGCCCGGTCGCTTTGATTGCATATTGCCCTTCAGTTCACTGTTCGTTGTAGCTGCGTGTGTGTGCCTCGTTATACTGTACGGTTGGGTTAGACCTGGACGGCTGCCCGGTACTTTGTACTGTGTGTGGCTCGTCCCGTCTGCCTAACGGTCGCTCGGTTCGTTAGCTGCTTATGGTTTCCTCATCTTGATGCGCGCATCCGTTGTAGTTTGAACCTTGCCCTTCTTACTTTTCATGCCTGGTGGTGAGACCCCCATCACTGCTTCACTCTTCATTGAGTGCCCTGACATTGCGGCGGAGGCCGCATCCGTGTGCAATGCAATGCACATCTCTACGGTATCTGTTCTCGAGTCAGCTCTCGAGGATACCGACTTGGCCGCTGAGTTGTTATCTCGATGTGTTTCCGCTGTGTCCGGTATCGTTGTCTCTGCGGCTCCTGAACCAGCCTCTCCCGGCGACGACTCTGCTGCTGTCGGTGCCCCCGCTGGGGAGTCGACTGATGTAGCTGATGGCGCAGTTGAACCCAACGGTCAGGGTGAGGGTGCTGGCGGTTCTAGTAGTAGCTCACGGCCAGCATTGCGGCGCAGCCGTCGGATCTCTCCTCCACTTGTGACACCGCCGACTACTCGTACTGACACTCTGCCTGCGGCGTCGGACACGGTTGAGTCCAAGGTACTCAGGGCTAGGTTTCGATCAGCGTTCCGCAACCTGGTGCGTCGTAGCAAGGATAACAAGGAGGTTGACAAGAGCCTTGATGCTCTGACTGAGAGGGCCACTGCTCGCTTTGGTAGGGTTCCTATCGGCCTGGTCATGCCGAATGTTCATGTCGCCGATAAGCTCCGCAAGGATGCGCTCGAATACATTGACCTCAAGGTTGTCACGTACAATGAGACACCGACCCCAAAACTCAATCAGTCTATGACCGGTGAGCAAGTTTGGTGCCTGCCTGAGCCAAAAGGTGTCCCTCCTCGCACCCTTCCTCAGTGGTTATCAATTATCATCCCATGGGGTCTGGGTCTTACTGTGTCTACTGGAGCTGGAATTTTGGCTCTCTTAGAGTATCTGGCTAGGGTCACTCAGCTCGCGAGTAGGTCTAGCGTGTCTGAGGCCCTGGTATATGACTACGAGTATCGTAGGACTATGCGTAACACAGTGTCTCGTATACGCATGGATAATTCCTCTCTGAGTGTGGCCAGGGCTGTGGAGATCTTCCTGTCGGTCAACCAGTCTCCTGAACTCTATGCGCAAGCCTTGGCTAACGCTCCACGACATGCCGCTGTCAATGCTATTGGTAAGGGTGGTAAAGGATCCGGCTCTGGCGGTCGTGCTACCGGCTTGGCCACCGGAGGTACCGCGGTGGGTGTGTGCCGCTATACCCGGCAGACTTGCCCTTACCGTCCTTGTCGCTTCACGGTTCATGCCGGTGAGATGTCGACTCGTTCCACTGTGGTTGGGGAACCTTGGCCAAGGCGGGGCGGGGGGCAGTCGCACCCGAGCGAAGGCGTTGGTGGATCTGCCAACGGTGGTACCAATGGCGGTAAGAGAGCGGCTCCGGGAACCCAGCCTAGTCCTGATTCTGGCAAGTTCTCCCGGAAATGAGCCTACAACTCAAATCCATCGCACTTTTTTCCTTTATCGCGGTGGCGTGGTTGGGAACCATCGGACTCACATCGGCAACAACTCAATGAATTGAATTGAACGAGTTTTTAATCTACTTCCAATTATCCTGCAGGTTGCGTTCTCTCGGTTCGACGAACTGATTTCGTCAGTCAATTGCGGCGTGGCACAGTGTGCTCGTTCGGTGGGGTCTTCTGGGCGTAGTTCCCGTTGAGCGTCGTGAGCTATGTGTCTGTCTGACGCTGTCTACTCCTGGCCCTGCTGCCCTGGCTTCTTATCTCTCCTGTAGATATTGTTTGTTCTGACATTTTCAAACGCATGCCTCATTCTCGTTCCAGTCAGTCAAAGCGCAACCGGAACAGGAGCCGCCGGACTTCGCCAGTGAGTTGGGCCGTTCGGAAGTTGTTGGAGATCGACTCGGCTGTTGATCGGCGTTCCCATGTGGACGGGTCGGGTTCTCCTGAAGTTTGTCAATGGAATTCCTTGTCTCTCGAGCCGGCGTCTATCGATGTTTTGGCTAGAGTTGCTTCAACCATTAGCAACTCTACTGTAGAGTATCTAGTTGAACGGAAGGGTTTCTTCGACGCGTTTTTCTCTGCTGATCGCGCTGGCCAGAGCACTATGGCCTCGGAGTGGACGTCTCCCACTGACGGTGGGAGGTCTCTCCTTGCAGTTGCAGAAGATCTAGCTGTTGATATCGCACGAATATTGGGCGGCTGTGACGGAAAGCCGGCGTCCGACTATTTGGTGAAGGCTCTGGAGCCTTCCCCGTTGCGCGCACTCATGCTTCGTCGCTTATTAGAACTCTCTGCGCCTCCTGCAACGGGAGAGGGCGGGGTACCTGAAGACACTGACATCTGCACCATGGTTCATGATGGCGTCCCGATCGGCCTTCACGAACCAGTACGTGAGTCCCCTGCTTGGCCACCTTATTCTAAGGGTACTGTCTTGAAATCGGGTGAACCTGATCACATCCAGTGGCCAGCTAAGGATCTCGAGCTGCTCTCGATTAGCGACTGGCCCACGGGCCGTATTGACGAAGATATGTTGCCACTATTCTCGGCGTTACTAGAGAAAGAACTCGCTCAAGGTAGATTGAAAAGGGTGGACGCGGCTGATGCCGAGGCTCTGACCCGTGTTTCCGTTATCTGGAAACCGGGTCGGGAGGGCTCGGCGATACGACAGTTGGATGATTTTCGTCGCTCTGGTGTTAATCAGGCTATCAAGAGCAGATTACACCGTACCATTGCGTTGCCGCGTTTTCGTGATGTCTATAGTCTGTTAGCCGATTCCTTCCGTTCTAGCACGAGCGCTTTTCTGGAATGGGATATCCAAGCGGCATTTCGGTTGATTCCGGTTTGTATCCCTGATCGGCCCGCGTTGACGTTTTTGGACCCGAGGGATGATACCTCCTTTCTCCAGCATACGTGCTTACCATTCGGTCTTGTGACATCTCCAGCACTGTTTTGTCGCTTTTCTGGTGGTACTTTTCGTCTTTTCAAGCGTCTGTTGACCCTTGCTCGCCGACTCGGCGATGGTGGAAAACTGCGTTCGGGGCCTTTTGCACAATGCATCTATGCTCTGCTCTATGTTGATGATGTTACTGTCTCCTCTGATGAGCCCAGGTTTACTCTGGTTTTTGGTCTCCTCCTGTACGCTGCCCTTGGCATAGCATTAGAGTTCTCCAAAGTCCACGCTCTTCGACAGAATGTTCGAATGCTTGGATTCCGTGCGGATTTGGATCATGGCGATCTGTCACTGAGCATCCCGGGTGATCGACTCACTCAAATTGTCAACCCACTTCGCGCGGCGTCTTCGAGCCATTTCATTGATTTGAAGACGTTGGAGACTCTGCTAGGGCGTCTCGTTTGGTGTTCCAGCTGGTTGGTGCAGGTTAGGCCAAAATTGGCTTCTCTCTACGAGTTGAAGGGATTGATGACTTCGAAGGGTTTGCGGTCCATACGACTGTCTGATTCGCGTTGCCACCTTTTTGCTGAGCTCGCAGATTTCGTGTCAGCCAACCATGCGATGAGGGTTGCCCGGGTTGCTCGAGTACCTCAGGGTAGGAGTGCGGTGTCGTCGCCTTGTGAGTACTTACTGGTCACTGATGCGAGTGTGTCTGGGATGGGTGGGGTTTTCTTTCCTCGCTCGCGTCCTGCAGAAGCTCATTGGTTTAGTATAACGAGTGCCGAGGATCCCGCCATCTGGGACCTCTTGAAACGGTCACGGTTCCCTGCAGGTGAGACTCCTATCGACTTCGTCTTTACCTCGGGAGATGTGTGCTACCTAGAATTATTCGCAATGGTTCTTGGCTTGCACTGTATCCAGCATCTGCCGGGTATTCCTCCATGTTATGTCACATGGGTGGGGGATAATGAGCCTGCTGTCCACGTTGTGAATTCGTTTAAGTCGCGATCTGCTTCGCTGCGATTCTTGCTATCGGTTATCACTTCCTGGGCCCCCAGGTTGGAGGCGTGTCATCTGCCTGGTGCCCGGAATGAAGTTGCCGACTTGCTGTCCAGGTCACTTCGTTCAACTTTAGAGAGTTCAGGGGTCTTACCTTCGGGCTGGACAAAGGTGGGACAATCTTTTGTGCTTGATTTAGCTTTGAAGCTTGTGTCTATGCCTCACACGGGCTAGCGCTGGGTCAATGGGAAGGGCTCTCCTCCTTGTGTACGGACTCCGTACTACGGAGTCTGCACTGCAGCTTGATACTATTTCCCATGCCCTTCCGTACGGTGAGATGGGGTGGTAATAATAAGTGTCCAGTACTTGTGGCGTTGTGTTAGCATCCTCAGCGTACGGTCCCCTTCTCGTGTGGTCTCTTCCTTCGTTGTTGTTATCCTGCGTCGTACATGGCCGAGCAACTCGCTGCGTGGGCGAAGGACCAAGCCCCCGTGGGCTCTATCTCATCTCGTGAGGATACGGTGGATTTTCTCCACCACTCCCTGTCAGTGACAACCGTCGACTCGTACCGCACTGCTAGAAAAGGGTATGAAGCCATGGGCTTGTCCTTCCCTATCTCTCGAGACCAACTGTGCTTCTACATACGTGGTATGTGTGCGGCAAGTGATGTTTCCGGTAGTACGCTCCGTAAATATGTATCTGGTCTCAAGAGCGTTAACGACCTTCTGGGCTACCCGTGTTTGTCACCCGAAGATTGGGGCATCGTAAAGCGAGCTCTCACTGCGGCTGACAATGTAATCGGCCCTCGTGAGACCAAGCAAGCAGCAATCATCCCAGAAGATGTCTCTAAGTTTCTCTTCGAGACGCGTGGCAGCTTTTTCGGTAAACTGGAGGCTGCCCGTGACGCTGTGTTGACTGGCATCTGCCTTGGGTTGAGACCAGGAGAGTTGCTTGGTATCAGAGCTCGCGATATACACTGTGCCTTCGGTTCTATGGATCTCCTCGTCACTGTCAATCTGGGTAAGACTAAGACGCGTCGCCTTGAGCGAGTTGAGGTCAGTTGTCGTCTCACTACTACTGCGTGTACAGCCACAGGGGTGTGGTGTGCAGCTCATCGGCTTCAACATCTTCAAGCTCGTACTATCCCGGACATGCGTATCTTCCACAAGATTGCTACGAGTTTTTCCGCCTCGGTCCGTGAGCTGGTTGGCTACCTGCCACCACGCATTCCACAGCACAGCCGTGATCAGTTTCTCCAATTCACTGGCCACTCCTGTCGCCGTACGTCGGCGACGTATCAACTACGCTCAGATGTCCCTCGTGCGCAAATCAAACGGAATTGTCGGTGGCGCACAGATGGCATGATAGACGTCTACACCTCGGAGGAACTTGGGTTAACGTCACGGAATGCGGCCGCTGAGGTGCGTAACCATGCCTGTTCGACCTCCTCGACACACCGTTGACTGGCGGCCGCTTAGCTCGGGCCGATATTATTCGTGAGCGATAATGATCCTAAATTACAAGTGTGCCGTTTAATTGTTTCTGTGGTCCATATTCTATGTTGTGTTCATCCCCAGTTTCTCGTTTTGAGTTGGGGAAGGGCTACGCCAAACCGAGCACTGAGGATGGGTTGCTTGCCTTGGGGGCATACTCCCTAGGTAGTGTATCCTAGGGCGCATGCGACAGAGTACATCGCAGGTCGATGCAACTCTGCCAATCAACCCAATCCGCCATGCTTCTTGAGTTAATGTAATAGGCGTTGAGTGCTGGTCCAGTTATGGAGCGAGTTCAGGGCCGTATAGAGTTAATCAAGAAGCATGGGAATAGTGCTCGGAGACCTCCTCGTGGTTATTCCCGGAAACTCGTCGGATAAGGCTGCTACGGATGTTGTTAAGGCATTATCGTAGCGGTTCTGCTTCGCCCACCATCCCACCCCTTAACCAAGTAGCATGGGGGGCATACTCCCTAGGTAGTGTATCCTAGGGCGCATGCGACAGAGTACATCGCAGGTCGATGCAACTCTGCCAATCAACCCAATCCGCCATGCTTCTTGAGTTAATGTAATAGGCGTTGAAAATAGTCTACCGCTGTCATCACTGAATCACGAGGGACCTTCGTGGAGGGTCCAACAGTGTCCACCGCTCGATTAAGTTGACCGGATTAACAGTATAGGTGGCACGCTTATGCCTTCGACGCTCGTTAGCCACTGTCTACCCACATGGGCACAGCAAAACAGGCAGAGAGGTACAATTCCATCCACACCACAAAGCTTTCAATCTTATTCCGCCTTCTATTTCAAGTTGAAATTCTCAATCGATAAAATCCCATCCGGCTCACGAGCTGATCACCGAGGCAATGGAGCTCGATGGAATAGTCGAGGAAACCATCAAGATGTCTTCTCAGTGAAGTGCTACAAGTTACGTCACCGGAGCGCATATATCAGACGAGCAGTCGGCTTTCGGTAGCAGGCGCTTACCGACCCTAAGTTCGCATAGTCCTCAATTTTGGTAATCCGATATCTCGGTATTTTTATGTTACATAACTTATGTATAAATCGACTTCAGCTGGTTGCCGGTAGCTCTCTGCTGCTCTTGACCAGTTCGCTGTTTAGTACTCGCTTCCTGTCCCGTTGCGACGTGACGTGACGTGTGACGAGGATAAGCTAATAAACTCCTTTTCAGTTTTTGCCTGATTACTTCTCAAGCGAACGAGTAGCATGCTTCGATTGGAGTAGTCGGTAGTCGTCATATGGGCCATCATGCGCTAAGTCTGTCGAACAGCTCCTTTAGGACTTAACTCTTTCAAATGACTGTCATCCCATCGTTGTTCATACTTGCCGCCCTCTTCGCCTCGGTGCACTTTCAGGAAGTGGGCAAATACACACTCGATGATGCCAATCTAGGTCTAGCATTGACCTTGTTTGTCAACGAGGATAAAACTGTTAACTGGATGTACGAATGCAAGTTTGGGGGCTTCACCAGGTCCTACTTGGTCGGGCCATATCGTCTAGCAGACGGGGCTACTTCATCTCAGTTCATCATCGACTACGAATGGACCATTCTGCCGGTGCTTATCAGACAGAACTGTCCTTTCATCGATGGCATCGTCCCCACTGACTTCAGCATCATCCGGTTCCTAAATAAGGACATTGTCACCACTACTATAAGGAACGAGTCGATGAGGTTTTCAAGGGTTGACAACTCCTATATCACTCCGTATCTGGGAAGGCCGAGTCCAAGCTCGAATTATGAATTTTTGTACCTTGTGTTTGGGCATAAAGAACTCCTTCATGCGTTGCTTGTGATTCAAGCATATCGTCGGATGATTTTAACCGCGTCGTATTCGTCACACCAAAGACAATGTTCATCAATTTCTTCGGTCGGTGGGTAAGTCTCTCTATGACACAAGCACTGTATACTGAGGAATGAGTGGCACCGTGCTATAAGACCGTTATTGATTCTATTTAGCTACCGGAGCGTATTTACTGAGCTCTCAGAGCTCTGTTCGTCTTTATTTCGATCGAGTTTGTTCGGCTACTATGATATTCTTGTTCTCACAACAACTTCGTTGGCAGCGACCAGTGCCAGGCTTCAGCCCAGCACAACTATCAGCTACGATCAGCTTACCGAGTGTCAGTGTTATTGGTTTGGTAAAGTAATAACATAAGAACTGAACGAAAGCTTCTTGCTCCGTACTGTGGGAAAGAAGTTACGAGAGAGCTACATGAAACCTGGCCGGACTAAGCGAAACACAACAGGTGAATGGTCGCACCAAACAACTTCAACAACAGCGTGCATTCGTCATCACGTGTTTAGGATTCATTCAAGGGCAAAGGAAAAGTTGATGAATGTATATGAAGGAGTACTTGCGCGTGGGGGTAACACTTCATTTCATCACCTTCACTCTGTCCCCACCAGCACGGAGTGCTCTCTGAGCGATGTCGTATAACTTGGTGCATAAATGTTGATACGTGGGAAATTTCTGACGGATATTCGCGATAGCCTCGGCGCAGATTCCCTCAGCCATCTTGTCGGTCTTCGGAATACGTGAATAGAGTCTATCGAGAGCATCCTTAACATCCCAGTGTACGGCAGCGAGAGGGTCCTGCTCGCGGGTATATTTCTCCCATGGGGGCCAAACACCCATGAAGCTATAGGAGCGACTGCTGATGCGGTAATTTGGCTTATACCACCAAATTCTGCTAACCGAGTAACTGCGAGGATCAAATACTGAAACGAACAGGTTGGAATCATAGCATACTGTAATTCGAAACTCGGTCTGTCTCGAGTTTCGGGGCAACGCGCTAGCCCTGTTGACGTCTTGTTCCTAGAGGAGAGCTCGATCCGGAACTGCGGAGACTCTTCCCCCTTGAGCATCTCTTTGCCAAAGTTGCATCGGACAGTTCTGTCCTCGTCAAAAGGGGGAAGGTTGTAGGAGTGGTACGAGAATGGAGGGTAGCCCTGAGAGCGGAGCATTTTAATCCAAGGAAGTGATTACAAGGGAACCTTCTGTCATACGAAGTATGTAATAGTGGCATTCCACTTTCGATGAAACTCAGCCGTTACTGCTCTTACACCGCGAGAAGCCGCCGTGCTGCTTGTTCCTTTCACAAAGAGCGCTTTGGACACCAGGGTTGCAGTAACAATGACGAACTGTTTAGCCGGCATTTGGGAGATTATCAGCTCCAACACTGCATGAAGCCATCCCACAGGAATGCACCCTACCAATATGCATCTGGGTCCTGCTGCTGTGCTTGTGTCACAGCCTCATCTTCCTAGGCATCTGAGACTATTAGGCTAGATCTGACTTTCGAGTTGTACTCGCATGTACGAGGAAAACGAATCACCGCTCGAAAAAAGGATTTTATCGCTAGCCTTGTCGAGCGGTATGGGCGCAGCAGAATTTAGTGCGGGTGTCCTCTTTTCCATTTCTCAACCACTGAATTCCTGAGTGTGCCACTCTTTCTCTCCCGAGCTCAACTTGCGAATCTTTCATACTGAGAGTAAGCCAGCTAGCAACGCCGTTGCTGTGACGGCGAAACGCACCCAATCATCCATAGTTAGTGCATTCCCCTTAAGAACAACTCGTCTATAGAAGAGACTCAGAGACAGTATCGTTTAGAACGACGCTTCAAACTTGCACCACCACTTGAGGCTCAAGCGTGGGGGCTGTAGATCGACTGTGCAAGACGACATGCACAATGAGCAGCACACGCTGTGATACTCGACGTATCAAGTCATGGCAAGGGACCCTGACGGCGGGGGTGCTAAGTATGAAAGAAGAAGAGGAAAACCTATCAACACCTCGACATGGTGGAATCTATGACACTTTGTACAACGAAGTTTGAAGCACTGCTACACGGCGATAAAACTTCAACTTGTGTCACACGGGACAGCTACGGTTTGGCTTGCTTAAACTTCGGCGGACTTACTCCGTTCGTAGGCTAGCCATATGGGAACTACACCCCTCCACAAATTCTTAGCATACCCGGTTTTTCGACTCGTGCACTGTCACCTGGACGAGTACGGAACTGCAACTCAAGGAGGTTTATTCTTATGCTTCCCAGGATATAACCTCCAAGTTTCAGGGCCTAACTCTTCATAGTTAGTGAGAACTCGAAAAGTCGTAAAAAATTTTCTCCACAAATTCTTAGCATACACGGCTTAAAACTGCGCCTCAAAATACCAACTTTTACTCGGGAACTATATCTACAACTTTGCATCTGATCTAATGCGGTACACCAATGGAGAGAGCGTCTTTCAAAAAGCTATCCCTCCATGTTTCGTCTCAATATTCGAAGGCACAAGTCTGCTAGTGGGCCGTGAGGTCTGAGTACTCCCTAAATGGCACGTTTCACACCTTATTTCGGCGCGATTTAGTGAGTATCGGCTATCCTGGTGAGTTTTGGCTGGATGGTTTGGCCGGGTATGCTAAGAATTTGTGGAGGGATGTATACTGTAACGCCCTCGGTGTCTATGCCGACCACTGGCCTTCCCAGTGGGAGCTCTACTGTAGACGCATGCGGCTAGAAGGTGCAGCGTGCTCATTGAATTCCGCCCAGTCCGAATTATTCGGACCGAATTGGGCAGGCAACCACAAGCTCGACTGTTATACAGGGCTGGACTCGTCCGGTTCAGTGCAGCCGGATACGCGATGCCTCACGTACACGTGCTGGGCTGTTATCCGACTGAATACTATTTTGGGAGTAATATCTCCATGCTAGTTGAGGGCCTATCATTCAGTAGAGAGGGCGAGTGCTGTTTTTGCAGTTATTGATGAATTAAAGGCAACGTACTGTAGAGAACCTGCTGCTGTGAGCAAGTATCAGTGAGCGAAGAGCAAGCGCTGTATGCGTACGAGTGAAGTGCTTCGGCCACTTCGGTTGCGAATGACAACTTTTCATTCGCAAGTTGCGAATACTCGGTTTCGATTCGGTTGCGAATCGCAACCGATCTCAACGAGATCGCCATGTTGATGTAACTCGCAGAGTATGACGAATGCGCCGGAGACTTCTTTGGATACCTCACTAATCTTCGACAAAAACTTCCTCAAATCAGACAGATGGCAACTTCAACTCAAATAATCCAACAGAAGTAATCTATTTGTCCAATAGAGCGTATTACTGAGAAATACTGAGAAATAATTACTCATAGCCTTACCACCACGTGAAAAAATGTGGTTATTTGTCGAACTCGTTCTCCCACACGAGCAGACTTTAAGCAATAATACTAAAAGCAAGGTAGTCAAGTGCTTCTAATGTGGACTAGGCATAGAAACCGCCATGTGGGGCCTACATTGTAGGCAGGTTTAGACGACCCTCAGCGGTTCTGGAGCAGCAGCTTCACCGCAACGAGTTGCTTGTTGCGGTGGAACCCTGCCTACCTTCTACCGGGGTCCGGGCGTCGTAGTAGTATGACACTGAGCGTGTGATGCGTCCATAGGTGTACCATTTATTGATAAAGTGAACGCATCCTTGGAACGGTTGTAGGGGATTTCCTCCCACTCAGTCGGATTAAAGTGGAAGACCTTCGCGAAATCGGTGAAGTTCTTGTTCTTGATGTCCAGGGCGATAGCCGTGTTTCCAGAGTTGGATTTCCACGGGATTATACCAGTGACGTTGACCTCCAGAGGCAGCTTCTCAATGAAGTACAGCACTTGAATGGCATTAATATGGCGTTGTTGCTGAGTAACGTGCTCGAAAAAGATAGCCGCGGTGAAGACCAGATTCGGTTTGATACAGTAGTCATCTTCAGGCGGGAAGTTCTTGGCCATGGACAAGGATGCCAGCAAGAGGATGATAGCGCGAGGGAAGGACATGTTAATCGTGATAGCCGGATGTTTGGTGCCTAAGAAACAGTGATGCTAAGCTCGGCGCTGGTTATCGACGGAGAAAATCTACCTTTTTTCTTGGCTCCTCGTAGTGGGGGGATCCGAGAAAGGTTGCAAAGGGTTGCTTGTACTCGCGTACCACAGCTTGGGTGATGCGTGCAGTAGACAGTCTCGAGTACTGGATTCACTCAGCGGCGTGAAATAATGGCTTGCGTTGAAATCTGGGCAACAGCCCACTGCTTCCGTGTGAGGTCAAATCTAGTGCCAGAATTGTCGATCCGGCTATGTCGGGCCAATGCGCTGTTAATGCTGTTCGAGAGCAGGTCAGCGTCCCAGCCCGAGTGAGACTTATGCGTGACGTGTGGAGGTAGGTATACTTTCGACGACACCGTCTGGACCGTGGCAATACAGAACTCGCTCGAGTCGAGCTTTCACTGACAGCCAGTCTCCACTTTGAAGCCCGCCGCGACCAGTGTGTTGTCTAAGCCCCTAGCCTAGGCGGAGGCGGAGGGTCACGTCAGCTTGGTTCGGGGCAGTGGGGACCATTCCTGAGGAAGGGCAGGGGCAGTCGCCCCGTCACGGGGCCACGGGGCCCCCCGGGGGCCGCCCCCGTGGCCTCGCCTCCGCCTATTGACAGCGCCGCTGCCTATGCCAGCGCCAATTCTATGATTCTGGCTCTGCAGTTTCTCGAGCTCTCGCCTTTTCTGTTTTGCGATTCGGGCCGAGGTGGGCATTTGTGAGATATTCCCAAGGTATTACCAATTGAGAGCTACACGAAATCGGAACTCGCGATTCGGGAGTGCTACAACGAACCATGAGCACCACCCAATCTTGCGCACTTGAAACCCCTAAATTTTTTGCACGGGGCAGAGGTGCGCAGGCACAGGGCAGTGCAAGGAGGCACGGGGCACAGGCATATACTGAGAGGGGGGGCACGGGGCTGTTTGCCCTCAAATAAGCCTTAGCCAACACACTGGCCGCGACTCATTCAGACCACTTCGAACGGACAGTGGAAGCCTGGATCGAAGATTCTCGAACTCCGATGGTGAACTCACCAGGGCTAGCCAGCGACGCTAGAGGTAGCGCAATGGGTGAACAACCCCAGTATGCCACTCACCGCGCCGTTGGATTATCCAAATTCGCACCAGCAAATCAAGTCGGAAGGTTCCTTCAGACAAGATCTGTCCTGGCCGGATACCCGTGAGCAAATGAAGTAATGATACAGTTTGGTAAAAAATTGTCCAGAGCTGACCTGAATGAGTTCAACTCATTGAGTTGAAGTACGAACACACCGGGGGTTCAGAGCTCATTAGATCCCAAATTTGTAGGGCTTTCGAATGGTGTAAGTTTCTTGGAGCAGCTCTCACTTCTCATCGAAGAGAAGGGTTTTTAGATATTTTTTCCTCGGTGGAAGAGTGAGGAGATTCCGCGTTGAGGAATCGTGAGGGTTCCAAGTTTTCACACCAAGTTTTGAAGCGTTCTTCTCTGTCCCCTAGCATTCGAATGGCGAGCCGTCGTCGAAGGTATCGCCGTCGGTGACACTCTCGAGGCGCTGCGGGCGGTGTATGTCTATCCCGCCTCCGATACTATCGCGTCATGCTCATGATTGACTCGTCTTCAACACAACGATCAGCGTCTTCATGAGTGCCCATCGAAGACATGATAAATACCCTTCTCGAGGACTTCAAAAGCAGCCAAAGGTTTATCGCCATGCGCGTCGCCGGCCTGGATGATATCGGAAGCTCTGAGAGGGAAGAGCTCACGCACGGACGGCATCTCTCAAGTCACAGCTCGTCGAGTATCATCCGGAACAAACCATGACGAGCAGCATTAGCATCGGTACTCCTAGTTCCAGGGAAATTCAGAAGACGAAACCTACTCGACCTTTGCCGTGCATCCTGTCAGCTGTTTGTCGATGACCACACGACGCCCATCAGAGGCGAGACGGCAGACACGACACTTCAACCATTGCTGCTTAGACGCGCTCCAATACTGCGCAATCTGCAACGTTAATGCACTCGCCGGATGATGTCAAAAGTATTACTTCGCCAACTTGGAATATTCGCCGTCCAACGGTGAAGCTCTCAATGGCCCCCAGGTGCCCTGCGACCAGCTGCTGCAGCGAGTCCGACTCCGCCGCGACTTTGATGGGAGTA
>JABANP010000820.1:0-16110 GCA_013115135.1 Perkinsus olseni | reverse complement strand
CACTTCAACATTGGTGCCGATCATTTCGTTTCGACCTTCCGGGATAACTGGGACTGAGACCGGACCTGTTATTAAAGCTTCTGATACAGTCATGACAACACCATCGATGCGACTGACCAGGCCCAGGGTCTTGGCCTCCGTTGCCAATTTCTGCAGCCATCTGCAGCCGTCGAGGTGAAATTGCCAGGCTTGAAGCGAGCGACCATTGACAAAATCAAGAACTGTACGTGTGAAAGCTATACGGTTCAAGGTTATACGAATGTGATTCCTACGAGTTATTACTGTACTGAACGATCCTCACCGCTACAGGTGCTTCGGCATTGACTTTTTCAAGGATGTGAAAGTGTTGTGCAACTCGACACTGGTAGCCGAAGTGAGGCAAAAAAAGAATAATCTCCGATGTTTGGCCTGCTTTTTACGCTTAGCAAATCGATCGCGTCACATTGTGCGGGCCAACTCGCACGTGTGAAATTGCGCCACTAGTCACAGACATGAGACGATATAATAGCCCTTGCTAGGGGCGATGAAACAACAAAGACGATGGAAAAGGATTGGTACGTAGAACGTAGGGACCCTAGCTCAATGAAAGCAGTCGATACTGTGCCCACACAGGTAAACTAGGTCATAACTGAAGGGCGCACGAGGAGACAGAAAAATAGATAATTGGCGTGACATTGGGCGGCGAGGCTAGCACATCGGGCATCTGGGGCCCGTACTCTTAGGATCGCAGATCATGCCCCCACTCGAGGCAACACCTTAGCGCCTCGACTGCAATTGCCACCCCAATCCTAGCCTTCTAGTGACTGAGCTTCACCAAATTCCGGATAGACTCCGTCCTAATGTTGTCTCCCA
The DNA here is from genome assembly GCA_013115135.1 of Perkinsus olseni. Classification (NCBI taxonomy): domain Eukaryota; phylum Perkinsozoa; order Perkinsida; family Perkinsidae; genus Perkinsus; species Perkinsus olseni. The sequence continues at coordinate 15,258 of JABANP010000820.1, read as the reverse complement.
CCTTCACCACATAACTATAGGGCGACTTGCACTCCTGAACTCGTCCTAGCCGGTAGGGATTCTCGTACTTATTTGCGCTATATCTCACAAGGACCAAGTCCCCGTCGGCAAAGCCGTTAGCTATATCTCCTGGGCCATGCTGTCGCTTAGCTTTGGACGCACCGGCTTTCTGACTACAAAGCTTCAACTCTGTCCATCGTGCCTCCATAAGCGTGGACCGTACTGATCGAGCAAGGCTCTTTCCCAGCTCGGGAGGAGCGAACGGATTCGTCGGTACCCCCGTACCAGGAGGTCATGCGTAACAACTTCTTCCCGCTGATTCACCCTTGCTCCCACAGGGCGCGTGTTGAGCAACAGCGTCACATAGTCCAAGACCGTTTGTGTCAGCTAGGAAGCCTTTCCCTGATTGGCTTTCAGGAACAATGCTCTGACCTTCTTCATCCCCAAGTCGTGGATCTTCTCAACCTTCCCTTGCATCCAAGGTGACCTGGTATGCGCATAGACCACCTGGACGTTCAGCGAAGACATAGCATCTCGGAACTTGTCACTCTGGAAATAACTTGCTGTATCAACATGCATATACTTGACTGCATGTCCTATCTTCGTGACTAAAATGTGATAAGCGCGGACAGCCCCTGCCACAGACTCAGCATCCGCAAGTACCCACTCTGTCGCCCCTGTAGCCAGGCACACCGTAGTGAAGACTTTCACGTGATCTCCTAACGCCAGGAAATCACAGAACACTACCGTTAATGGAACGCGTTCGTCAACCAACTTCTTCATGTCATATGAATGAGAACCAATTCCGTGCCCCCACTGGAGGGACCCTCGCAAAATTTGACACCCTACACATTTATCAAGGTACTTACGCACACTGAAGCGTAGCCCCTCGATAAATAGGCTATGAAGTTTAGCCATGGTGGCGTCAATAGACCCATGTCTCGTGGCACGATGCGCTTCCCCTATCACTACTGAGACTAACTCGGGCGCTCGGTAGAGGGGGATGATCGGCCTATAGTCCACCGACTGATCGAGTTTGTAGAGTCGCATGAGAGCGACCCCATCCTCCATCTGTACAACGTCGGCTCCGGAGCTTTTTAGGCCGGCATAACAATCACCCTGCGCCGCTCGTGCTAGGGCCATCAGATCCTCTTCAGTCGAGGATTCTGGATATTCGATCTCCAGTGCGATATCTCTCGCACCCCGACGTGATCTCCGGATGGGACCTCCGTCCACATCCAAGCCACGTTCGGCTCTCTGAGATCGAGCATTTTCTTTCAGAAGCTTGAAGACCGTGCGCACCAACGCCATGTTGTGCGCCGCTCCTGCCAACGTCCGGCAACCACGAGCCGCTCTATCGGCTAGCGTGCTCACTCCTGAGGTTGTCCCGACTGCTCTTCTCAATACTGCTTGAAGTACTTCAACTGGCTGGCAGTCTCCTTCGAATACCCGATCTGAGAGACTCCAGCAAAAATCATTTACACAGCTCGATGCTTCTTCTTCGACACGGCGTAACTCGTCTCTGACTTCTTGTACACGGTCCTCAACGTTTTCATCCTCGCAGAACTGGTAATAAAGCTCGTTCTCAACCATCCAGGACCGATCGGTTGGGGTATCTCCCTCTTCCTCTCCGGGCTCCTCGGAGTTCGAGGCAAACTTGCTGAATCTTTCCCCCAGCCTGCTTAACCAGTCAGCCGAATGGTTACTTGCCCCTTCCACATGCGCGACCGTCGTCGGGCATTCGAGTTCACTGCGCAAAGCTCGTAGTTCGCTCTGAATAGAGAATATGTGCCTTGCTAGGGCACGACGTTCTACTGCTTTGCTGCTCAACACCTGCTCGCCAATGCCATCGGTGTTACTCCACTGGACCGTTGCCTTATTGTCGAAGAAAAAGAGGACTTGCGACGATCGATACGGCTTCAAATGCTCCCGCCGCACTCGTAGCAGGTCCACCGTAGCCTGCGCACATCGAAGGGCGGCAGCCAGCTCTCTCCTATTGGAGTGCCACCTTGGGTGTTTCTGACGCCATGCCTCTTGCCACAGTGGGACTCTTGCCTCCACCGGCTCGCTCATGCGCCGGCAGTAAATGGCAAACCCCGACCCCACTAGTGAAGCGTCAGAGAACCCCTCTATGAGCAGTTCCTCGGACTCATAAAGCGGAGAAATGTGAGAGCAGTGTGGAGCCTCGGCCAACGCTCGTGTAACCACTTCCTCGCCGTATGAGATCACAGCCTCGTAATGTTTTTTCTTGTCCCCAACAAGGTTTACGACTCCCTTCCATCCTGGCCATCCTGCTGTCATAGCACGTATTTCATCGGCTAATATCCTCTCAACTGGATGTAATCTCAAGGAATCGTAAGCGAGGTTCCCCGCTAGGGAGTACATATCGGCTCTAGGGGGGGTAGCCCTGGTTCTAAGCCAGCTTTGGCACTTTTCAAGCCGGGCCCCCTACAGCAATCTATACACAATGCGGGAACTTCATCTTGCAACTTCTTATACGACAGCTCACAGCTCAATAGCTCAGCATGGTCAGCGATCGGTACTCCGATCTCAGCTAAATCTTCATCTTTTTCGAGGCTGGTGATAGCCTTGAACTTAGTAATCGCGATTGCGAATCCCATGAATCGCAGGAGGATGATCATGATCCTCAACACAGCTCCTATTTGCTTTCCGGCAACCGTCAAGTCGTCTACGAAAAGCAATACCAGCATGTAAATAAATAGAATCACCACCTTAGGGTCGACTTCTATGGCTTCTATGGATGTTCCAAGTGACGAATAAAGGCCAGCTGGACCCCATTTCACCCCAAAGGGCATTCTCATGGTAGTCCACTGCTCATGTGCTCTAATTTTCAAGAGTGGGTCTTGCTTAACGCGATAGAACGCGGATTTAATTTCGATAAAGACCGTTTTCTCCGGCCCTAACATCCGCAAGTTCATCAGCAGGATTCATATTTTCAGCGACGGAGATGAACTCCGCTCGAGCAGCTTGTTTAGTGGTCGACAATCAATCACGAGTCGCGGTTTCTTTGCTTTTGTCAATAGAAACACCTGGCTCGTGGGAAGAGCGCTCTCGGTACGGTGCTCTGGGGTACCATGCTCCTCCCGCCACCATCCAGAATCGAGGTATCCCTGAACTAAGTCCTCGAAACACCTCTTCTCTTCAACGCTCAGCTTATGATGTAGATGACTTCCATACTGAGGCCCCGCCGAGGCTGTCGGGTTCACCGGCTCGGGGATCTGTATTTCCCAAGTGTGTGACTCCTCAGGGGTATCGCGATGCTCACGATCCCGCAATGGCCTCAGCGTGATACTGAAGGACGGGGTGAGGGCCATCGGCTTTGTGCCCTCTAGCCGCTTGAGTATCTCGTCAACTAGTTCGAGCTCTTGGGTGCGGCTGTAGCTTGACCGTGTCTATATCCTGGACGGGGTACGGCAGCGCCATATCTGTCAGGATCGGGGGCTCCTTCGGGCCATCTTCAACTTGGCTGAGGCCCCGGCACTCCGATCGCTGTGTGTCCTCCCCCTCGGTTGCACTCGAGGAGTAAACTAGTACCCCGTTGTACAACATCTTTTTTGCTCCAATGGTCACAATACCCCATCTCTCCAGGAACACGCGGTCAAGCCACAACACTGGTTCCGCGTTCTCTGCGCTACTCCTTAGCACAATGAGAGTTTCTTTCCCTGAACCAATCTCTCTATTATCAACAGTGTATAGTTTCAACTCTCCCTCGGCAGCCCCTAAGATGTCAGCTCGGCCACCATCAGCTAAGGTTACCAACAAATTGACAGACTGGAGGCTCAACGTCGTGGCAACTTCTAGACTCAAAATAAGATAATTCTGGCCCGCTCCATGGTCCGCAATCGTGCGGACCTGCAGCTCCCGGGCCACCTCCTGTCCCACTCCTGGGAGGAAAAGCTTAGCCGTGAATCTCAACGGCGGGGGGGACTTCCCCGAAAAAACTGACGATACGCTGCGGTCGACAGCGTATACAACGTGGGAGATGGATGGTAAATGAACAATCTGCTCCTTGCCGGAGCTACATTTTTGATCATAAGGAAATGGATGATGAGATGATAATGATGATGAGTACGGACGATGATGATATGATAATGATGATGAGTATGGATGATGATGATGATGATGATGATATGATAATGATGATGAGTATGGATGATGATCAGAAGAAGAAAACGACGGCAAAAATGGAGATAGAGAATGCAAGTGTACAACTCCGCCTAGTTTTTTCCCCTCAAGGTGTACTCTCTGCTCCTGTACTGGGGATTGTTCTCAACAGCTTGTTTGCTCCAATCTTCGCCTTTGGAGCGATTTTCGTAACCCAGGAGATAATAGGTTCTGCCCTTCTTATCGGTCTGGGCTAACAGATCGTCGCTGCCGAAGTCGTTCTAGATCCTTGCCTCCTTGTAGTTCCATGGCGCAGTCACGAACAGACAGAGTCCAAAGCGCTTGGCGAAGCGCTCGCGTTCTCCATCGCGAGCGCTGGCCGAGGCCTTCTCTCTGTCCTCCTTCGACTTCGACTCATTATGGGCTTTGCGTTCCGCCTCCATCTCATCCAAGTCTTCTGCACTTGGTCAAGATCAGCATCATCCTCACCATCATTTTCGGCCCCTTTTCTCGGGCTGCGAGAACTCTGCGCACCAGTCGCTCGGACCTGATCCCGGTTACGCTCGGCGGGTGCTTGCCCTCGGAGGACAGGTCCGCCTTGCGCTCCCGTCGAGTCCGGTAGGCCGCCTCATCAGTCAGTGCCGCCTCCCTTATGGTCGTCTCCAGCTCAGTCAGGCTCCTCACTTCCTCCCAATCTCTGCAGTCTCCGCGCTCCCGAGCCAAATCCTGCAGCTTCCGGATCACCTCCCTCTCGACGAGATTCGGGAGGGCTCCGATGGCTTGCCTGACCAGCCGCTTCCTCTCGGAGACGTCGTCGGTGTACACACTCACCAAGAGGGTATACGCCCTCCGTAACTGGGCCAGGAAACTTTCAATCTGGCCCGAGTTATCACACCGAAACTCGGCGACGGCCTTATGGAAATAATCCTGGAGGTGGTGGCGGCGACAGTGCCGCCACCGGAGCATCTCCTTCAGGCCAGCCCATCTAGGGACCCTTTGCTCTCGGATCCATGTCTGAGCTTCAGTCGCCAGCCCGATCTCTCTCAGACTCTCAGCTACTTTAGAGAGTAGAAGGATCTCGAGCTCGGCATGGGGTACGAAAGAGCCATCCTTCCCGCTATAGTCCCCCATGCCATAAGCGGTAAGGATCAACTCCTGGTGTTCCATGTGAGCCATCAACTCAGCTTTCGACTCACATTGGCAGAGATTTACCCTTGCGACATCCCGCGGGAGTGCGCGAAAGGAACTCTTCCTCTCGCATTCCTCCCGGGGAGCCAAGTGAACCGACCTCTCGAGGGGTGAGGCCGATCGCTCACTTTCCCTCCGGCGCTTGATCGCGGGCTCGAACTCGCGTCCGGTATCCCTATCACGCCGCAGCTCCTGAATAGCATCTACAAGGTCTGACTCTTCGAGCCGCACAGTGGTTCGCGCCGATAGTGAGGCACGGGGGAACTCTGCTCCGGTCGAGTTCACGGTGGATCTACGTTGATGCTATACCAGTCGCGAAGGGTATTGTTGAGCTAGATCGTGAAGAAGGCGACCCCAACAAACGCGCCGCTCTGGGAAAGATAGGAATCGCAGGAAAAGGTTTGGGAGCCAAGAGAGGAGGGAGAGTAGAGAGAGTTTGGACGCGTGCGGAACCATGCCGCTACGGAAGATTTGCGCTTTTCAAAGGAAGATCAACTCCTGGCTAAAAACTTTCAGCACTTATCTATGGACCTTCTCCCGTCTTTCCCTAGGCCTCTTGCGCTTTCCTAAAGAAAATCAGCTCTACTCCTTCTATTGGCCAAGGCGGGCGAGATTCCTCACACTTCACAAAGCCGATTTTACTCGCATAATCGCTTTAGTGTAGGCGCGCGAGATTTTTTCCGTAGGAAAGTGCATTTGACCGTAGTCCCGGAGTAACGTCGATGCACTACGATATGGGTCACTGATATACGTTGAGCGATAACTATGGCAGCACTATTACAGAGCCAGAGCTCTCTCGCTGTACGGGAAGGGAATCGTTGGTCGTAGAAGAAGTAGAAGGTTCTTGATGTGATGGTGTAAAAGAGGATCCTAGAGAATCATAGGAGAAAGCACAGGAGTTCGGTACCGTCCCTAATCGATCCATTCCTGACGACCGCATCAACAGAACACAATGCGGAACCATTTGAATACGATGGCAGCAGCCTAGAGGGGTAGAGTTCGATCCGAGAGAGCAGACTCGAAGAGCTAACGAGAGATAGATTGCAACGACTTAGAGCAGAATCAGTAGACAGCCTAGTGGTTCGGCTATTAGATGGACTGGTACGAAATTGAATTAGAAAGTCCAATCCCAAAATGCAATACATTGCTCTACTGTATAGAGTTCGTTACTTAGCTTAGAGGGCTTCAGCGAAGCTAGCCGTTTCAGGGATCTTACAGTTGTAGATCTTCGGCAAGCGTAGACTTCGTGGTGTGACGAAACAGTTTCTCCGCCAGAAGGGACTGTGTCCGCCTCCATGTTGAACATGACACACAGGAGATAGAAAAGGTACAGATAGCAGTTCAGATGATACGGAGCGGACGACCAGGGGGAGCTGATCCAGGAGAGGATCAAAGAAAAGGAACAAAGAAGAAAAGAGGAAGAAGAAGAAGAAGAAGAACGGTCAATAGTGCGACTCTTAAGTGGCGATGAATCACATGATGATCCGGTCAGACGATGGTGAAAACTACTAGCGTCGAGCTTAGTTCAGCTCGACCGTTTCACACAAAGAGATCTCTGGCGTGCGAGAACAAAGTTGAGCCATCGCACGCCGCACTCCCCGGGCCAAAGAGACGACACATACTAAGGGTTAATTAATCAAGAGGGAAATGCACACTCATCAGACTCTCGTCATCATTATGTATCAAAAAGGTCCATCTTCGACACCATAGGTCTTGTTGGGGGCATTCTCCAACTAAATAGTTGAAAGGCGAAACTTTTAAGGTCGAAGACTCGGACCAAATCTGAACTCAAAGTAGTCGTCGAAAAAGAGCAGTCAGCCGCAGTGGCGATCGGGAGAGTGGAAGCAGGATCGGCCACTAGAGCTGAACGGCCAGAAGGGCCACTTACCTGGCACGAGTACCCTTCCCTACATCGTGCTGCCATCATCATGAGACTCCACGAAGGCGATGGCCAGACCCAGGCGACTGCGGTCTTGACGACTTTTCGAGTCCAGAGAAGGGTCAGTAGGATCGGAGGCGCGGTCGGATTGGGTCCTTCTTCAGAAGGGCCGTGTTGAGGGGGAACCTCAGCATCAAAAGGGAGCATCGAACGGTCAGTGGGCGACGGCATAACACTGGCAACATCGGTCACCATCTCGGCCGGGTCCTCAGCAGCTCTGGGAACAGTGTCGCCGATCTCAACCTTGCGACAGTTGCCCTGGTAGACCTTCTCCAGACCGTTCTTGCCGCCGATGGTGACAATAGAATGGTCGACGGCCTTCACAGTATAGAGACCTCCTCATCTCCAGAGAAGCTTCTTAGTCATCGGTTGCCACACATAGACCGAGTCACCGGGGTTGATCTCAGGCTTACCAGGACGTCGTAGAGTTTCAAGACGGAGATGTAGGCTCCTGGAGCCAATTAAAGTGCTAAGCCTTTCCGGGTTCCAAGTCCACGGCGACAAATCCGGGTTCCATATCCCTGGGTCGGTTTTCCCACCGACGCTCCATTAAAGTGATGGTACTCGGAAAGGTCGACTTTCTGGGCAAATTTTCCAAGACGCCTTCCCCGGCGACCTTTCTCGAATTAAAGTACCAACATGGAGAATGGCACCCAGCTTGGAGAAACTTGGTACTTGGAAGACGAAAACCCTCCACCTTTTCCTTGTACTTAACGTTTTCCGTAACGTTCTCGTGGTATTTGGGAAACCAAACCTTCGAGAATTTGGAATAAGCCTTATAATAAGGTGACCTGGTCACCGGTTGGGTGTCTTTGAAAGGTATAGTTATCGTCTTGGGACGTGACCATGCCCGGGAAATATTGTTTCCGCCTACAATTATTGCTCCCTATCAAGTTACGATTGCACTTGGAAAAAACGGGTTGCGCTTCGGAGTCGCGCGACTGGTGGAAAAATGACCCTCCTCCGGAACATGGAGATCGCGCACTTTAATCCGCGCTCTCGTGGAAGTGTTCACTTGGATTGGAAACAGGAAGCTGCGCGTGGATCCAAGTACTTGGAGATATCCCCTGGGACATTGCTGCACTTTAATAGACTATTTTTCTCCAAGTTTGGAAAGGACTACTTTTCCTCCACTTGGACTTGGAAAAGTGGGCACTTTAATTGGCTCCAGGCTACTGCGCGGGCGCTTTCGATGTGGATTGCTCCTATTGCAATGTTAGAGAGACCAATGAACACCTGCTGCTCAAGTGTACTAGACCAGATCGGTTAAGTGTGCGTCCGAATTATGTGGACGGAAGCGGAACTCGCAGGCGAATAACAGTCTGTGTGAACCGAGGGCAAACTTCTGTGAAAAGCTAACCTTGCAGAGTATGACAGATGCATAATACGAGGGTATGACATTAGATTCACGTGACTTCGCCAGTAAGAATGTCAGCTCTCGGTAAAAGGGAGTCTAAGCCAGGGTATGAACTTTTCGAATCTGGGAGTGGTCGACACACTGCGGGATGGGCTAGTGTATCGTGGTACAGCCCTCGCAGCTGTAGAAGAGGACTCCAGGAGCCGGGAGGAAAGAACGTTTCCCAGCTGACGATGACCTCGCTCTGAGAGCAACGTTCTTTGGCTTGACGAGCAGAGCATATTTCACAGGCTGAACTAATCCTCCTTAGAAAGGTGCGTCGGTGCTAGTCTAAATAAGCCGGCCTGCTGGCGTTGGACTTTAAACTCACACACACGCAACCGCACCAGGGAGATCTTCTTGACTTGGGACGGGGGCACTGGTCACAGACGTGCTTCATGGTCGTCCTCATATTACGCCAGCAGTAGGAGTTGTGGAGGAGGTTGAGAGTACCACGACGCCCACGGTCGAGACCTGATGAGCAGCCTTCGCGAGCCGTACTTGAAGAGGGACGTCCGAGACAAAGACTTGAGCTGGTACCGCGGTCGGGGTTTCGGTTTCATCGAGGATGTCCACAACCGTGACTCTGACAACCCTTTCGAATCTTCTGCTTCGGCTTATCCCTCCTGGTTTGACTTCTAAGCTCGGCTCTAGTAGTTGGCTGACTCCTGGTATTGTAGCCGTGTCTGCGGGGTGGACTTTGAATCTTGTTCCCAACTGCACTGCTTGCCAGCCTCTCTGATCTTCTCCTTGCTTTACCCCTCGCAATTCCTTTGGCGATATTCGAATGATGCTTGCTGAGATCAGCCCCGGCACTTGACGCACTAGCTTCAGTCGCTTGAGATGACTGAAGATACTCAGCACTGTCTTGACTGGGATGGACTTCTTCTTGATTAATGCTACTCATAAGGAATATCTACAGTGTTAACGAGCATGCTAGGTCGCTAGTTTCTGTACTGTATGTAGCACAAGTTTGGGGACATGAGAGCAAGATACTGTACGATGTCGTTGGGAGGCATAGAGTGCTTGCCGGGGGGTCCAAAAATTGGTGAAATTATTTTTTCCGAGTTTTGGTTGCGCGACCGGGTTTTCATTATAACATATCAAGGAGAGTGTATGAACGAAGTTTGAGGCTAAAACTCGTCTTAGATAAAAAGTTCTCGCGCTGAACAGTTTTGCACTCTCTAGATTGCGCGTACTGTATACAAGGTTCGTCTGTAACCTACTATCCTGGTGAGGAGCTTTCTAGCGGACATTCGAGCTATGTTCAAGGCCAGATTGTGACTAGTGCACCCTCTACCGAGGACGCGGGAAGCCCGCCGCTCAACATGATTGCCTCTTTACTAGACAACGACTTATACCACGGCAGCTCTATGTTGGTTAATGACCTTCCGGTATCACCTCCTGAGGCTTCGACGTCTACATCCAGCCAGGCCGGCCGCGCCATGCATGGTCAACTCTGAGGGTCTTAATCTACTTAACATCTCAGACCAATCCGACGACGAGAAGGAACTTCGGCTTCTACTTGAGCTCGTCGAACTTCAAGGTGCATCACCGACTCTGAATCTACCTTGGACAATATTGAGTTCCAACGGCGTCTAGCGATCTCTGCTCGTCGATTCCAGTCTAACGACACTGACCTTTCCAAGTTCCGTGATTATTTCGGGGGCAAAGCTGTCGACGATTGACTTGGTCTACGAAAGACTGTCTCCCAACGTCTATTCAAGCACTGTTCGCTAGATGATGATGGCCTCGCTCGCCAACGGCGCTGGTACAGCTCTAACTCCGAGACCGACTATGGTGATGGCTGAACTATCTATCTCGGCAAGTCAAGATATGCTTATCAAGTAAGTCAGGACAGTGGCGCCGCTTAGCTGGAACAAATGAAACACAATTTCAGGGCCCCCGAAGGCCGTAGGCCGAGGGGGCCCCCTCGGTGTGGCCATTTGTGTTGTGCAGTTTGCATGAAAATGATATTTTATAGGGTGTGTATATGGAGGTATGGTTGCCCGTGGCAACGTCCCCCTCGTTGAGAGTCATTCACTATCATCATTGGTGACCTGGTACAGACTGTACCGTACAGTTTTCAACAATGCCTCAACAACGGAGGTACAAGTGGGGCGCAGAAGAGGAAACTGGCCGCCAGAAGCGAGGGAGAGCTGAAACGTTTGAGGAGGGCCGCGGATGTAATATCAGAGTTGTTGACTGGTGGAGGACACGGTTCGTAGGCCATTTTACGACCTCGCGTGGGAAGTGGGCCGTCAAATGATAAGTTCGAAAAAACTCCTCGACGTGAGGAGAACGGACGACCTGTGCGAGTAGTTGACAGTCCTGAGCAAGTGCCCGATAGAGTTGCTGGGCGTAAAAAATCGGGAGACAACGGAGAGGTAGAGATATACTTATTGAACGGCTCTTATGCAGAGGGTGAACCATCCCCTGTTTCTCAGTCACTCGTTCCGGATCCTGCCAAATGGCCTCGTGAGGTATCGATAGGATGGAGAGCCAAGCTCCTCCCGGCCGTTGGGTCATCGGTTACTATTCCTTCTGCGGAGTGTGCCGAGTCTAAGCTGACAAACTTTCCACGTCATTTGTTGACTATCATCGACACACTGGCATGCGTGACTGGCAGTTGCGATTGGATGACATATAATTCTCGAACCGGGGGTATATGTTGCTATCCATGCCTGCTCTTACGATAGCCGGGCGCATAGCGACGCGGGACGGTGTAACTGACTGGGATAACTTAAGGCCTGATGTATACAGTCATGAAAAAACTGGCCCTCACAAAAGATGTTATCTTGACTGGAAAAACTTTTTGAGGCCTCGAGCTACCCAGCCTAGGATCGACTCAGTAGCGGAAACGATGGTGCGGCTCACAGGCGAAGCTTTGAGAACGGGTGAGTCTGTTTTGGCTTACTTCTCTACCTTCGAAGCCGTCTTCATGACTTTGTTTTGGCATGAACTGCTCATGAAGATAAATGATGTCAGTCTCAAACTCCAACAAAAGGTAGTGACCCTTTCGAATGAAGTTTCTCTATTGGTTGGACTGGGAGAGAGGGTCCGCGAGCTTAAGCAAGAGTGGCAAATGATTTGTCGCCGTGCAGGAGAGATCGCTAACGACCTTGAGATAAATGCGGATCTCGACTCTGCCTCTATCAGGATGCACAGGCGACTGAGTAGCAGCAGAGAAGCACTGGATCCGGAGGTCACCTGCAACTTCAAACCTACTTCGTCACCTACAAAAGCTCCATTTTCGAACGTACTCTAGATGTATGTGCAGAACGTTTAGATGAGAGATTTGTGGCTATCCGTTCCATAGAACAGCGATTCAACGTTCCTTGGCGCTTCGGCAGTGTAGGAGTGAGTGAGATTGAGCAGGCCATGGCATCTCATTATGGCCAGGATGGCATTAATGCCAGAGAGTTGGCGACAGAACTGCAGGTAGCTCAAGAAGGAATCGACGGCGAAGAGATCTCTGTCGATGGATCAACTTGCCCTTTGCGTCTACTCAACGTGCTCAAGAGAGACGGCCTCTGTGGAGCTTTCTCTCAGCTCACCCTCCTACTAAGACTTTATCTGTCGATCCCGGTCGGTGTAGCGTCAGCAGAACGAGCCTTCAGCAGGATGTCTTTCATCAAGAATAAATTCCGGTCTACAACCAGCCAAGAGAGATTGAATGGGTTGTCCTTGATTGCCATTGAGAATGATGTTGCTAATAGTCTGTCATACGGTGATCTCCTGCGAGACTAAGCGGAAAAGAAGGCCAGACGCATACCGATAGGCGTGCAGCTTACTGATCATGCCGTGGACTACAGTTGATTGTAGCCAGTACGTGCTTAACGCACAGTGCTACTAGTTTTGCATGGACTGCTATGCTTGTGAGACTCAACAGGTATTTGCGTTTATCATTCACGGTGGTAGATTCGCACATCATCAGGGGCCCCAGGATCGGCCTACTGTTTCAGGGCCCCGGTGGCCAAAATCAGCGTAGCGGCGCCACTGAGTCAGGACCTACTACTATCTCTTTGGACATCCACGTTAACGCCGCCCGCGATCCATTATCAAAAAGCGGTTCACGGCTCGCTATCTACTGCCGTGCCCAAGACCACGTCCAGTGGCACTTGATGTCTTCGTGGTCGTGCGTCGATCCGCTACTTGATTTCCGATGTCCAGGACATGATTGTGACTCAGCTATGGCATCTGGTGGGTGTCGACGTTGTCGGTCCAGATGGTCTCCCAAGGTGCTCCGAGCGGCTATATTGCGGCCAGGCCTATGAGAATTTCTGAGGCCGAGACTGTCGCTATGGCTCTACACGGTATTTTCTGTGAACACGGAAGCCCTAGAGTTCTAGTGAGTGATCGAGCTCTTGCCTCTACATTGACCAAGGTTGTCAGATCTATCATGGACAAACACGGCACTAGGCAATAGTCTGCCTGGTTACAGTCAACATTCATTATTTTGGGAAAAGTCTCACCGTGATCTTCACCGTGACCTGACCCTAACGTCTAAAGCCATTATGGACTACACCCTCAGCTATCTACTAGCTATAAGGTGTTACAACTCTACACCTCGGCATTGGTCTACCATTAGTCCCAGCGCTCTACATTATGCTTATCGTCAATGGCTACCTACTGATCCTCCGACAAACTTCCCGTCTGTGGACTGGGGCAAGCTCGAGATCGAGTATCTAAATTTTGACTATCTCACCTACGTCCAGTCGCTTCTATCTGCTCTGTCAGATCTACGGGAGAAGACTAAGGCTTCCGTTCAAGTGTACATCGATAGTTGGCGCTCTAAGCAGGCCGACCTTCGAGAACGCTCTATCAAGGAGACCCCTCAGGACTACAGGTTGAGCCTCTACGATCTAGTTTGCACGACCGAAGTGGCCAACAGCATTGGTGGTTACCAGAACTCTAATTGGCGCGGCTCTCTTACCGTGGTTCGTCTAGCTGGAACTTCTATGGTCTATCTCTTCGACGGCACCGAACGCCTACCGAACGACCGAACGACTATGGCAGTAACCTATAAGTTTCGAGTGATAGGAACTCTATTCAAGGTGGTCCCGCTCATGGAAGTCTCGTCTACGCCTCGCTCAAGAACTTGGTTCCGGCCAAAGCTTTGCAGAACTTGGTCTATGATCACCTCGAGAACGGTGTTCGAGTCTATCAAGATGCTATCGGTAGCTTGTCTACAGTGCCGGACAATGCCGACGGCTCAGATCAGTCCAAGATTCTTCTTCGACAAGCTCAAGATAAGGTCTCCACGACCCGAAGTCATCGACGCTACATCGCTCTGCCTGGTTGTCAAGACCCCCCTCTAGAACCGCTCTAGCTTTTCTCAACTTCCTATCGGAGAAGGCGGTTCGGCCCCGGCTGACGATGATCTACCATCCGTCGAGGCTAATGCTCTTTCCATGGCTCGAAGTACTCGAAGTACTTAAATTCCTCTTTCTGAGGAGCTTCATCCCGCTTGGTTGGTTGGTTGTCTCTACCGATCACTTCACTTTTCGAGGGTTGGCAGTTGTAGGCGACGAAGCTTCTGACACTAATCTCGTACCTCTACGACCTGTCTCCCTTCTGTCTACTACAAGAGTGCTATCTATGTCGGACTCTGAGACTGTGTACTACGTCCCCAGGTCACATCTACTTCATGTTACCTCCTCATCGAGACCGCTTACTCGCTCTCTATTAGAGCGTACTCGTAATCTGCTCGAGCGTTTAGGTCTTTAATGATATCCCTCAGTTCGTCGTTTCCGTGTGACCCTGCGTGAAACGATTTCTGTCTACGACGCGACTGTTTACCTCTTACGTGCATTTAACGACCATCTCTATCTGGTGACTCTTTCTACGTCTAAATCTGACGACTATGACTCGTAGGATCCAGTATGAAGACTACCCGACGATTATTGATGAAAGACCTGTGAAGTACCCTTCTTTCTATGTTTGCTTAGCTAGAGCTATCATAGATTAGCTAAGTGAGCGAACTCTTTTATTCGATGTTCTATTCTCTCTATCTGATGATTGATCAAGATTATTCTATGAATGAAATGATCTATTCATTTGCGGGGTACACGCCGTCCACCGGCGCCACGAAGTCTTCGCTCGCCGTAGATCCGAACTGAAAGATCTTCGAAACGGCTATCTTCGTCGAAGCACTCCAAGCCAAGTATAGAACTCTATACATTGGAGCAAACTATTGCATTTTGGGATCGGACTCTCTAGTTCAACTTCATGCCTTTCTATCTCATAGCTGAATCTCTAGCCTCTACAGATTCTGCTATAGCTTGTTGCAATCTATCTCTCGTTCGCTTTCCGAAGTCTATTCGCTTGGGTCTGGGACCAAGACTGATTCAGGATCTGTGCGGCTGAGAGAGAAAGACTCCGCCAAGTGAAAAAGATTCTGGCAGAGGGCAATATGGATCGCAAGTCCCTCAAGCATACGGGTGTTCCTGAGATTACTGCTATCCTTAGGTGGACAAAAAATAAAGGGTCCAATGCCCACGCGAGTACACATTGATGCCCATTGAGCTTGAGGGACACCTCAAGCTCGTGACATCTATTGATGAGAAGGGCTCACCCTCGGCGCCACAGACCTAGAGGACGCAGTTTC